>CM025615.2:6311700-6324060 GCA_014621495.2 Entosphenus tridentatus | reverse complement strand
TCCACTGAGACACCTGGAGGGAGAGTGACTCTACTGAGACACCCAGATGGGAGAGGCTCTGCTGAGACACACAGAGGGGAGAGAGTCTCTACTGAGACACCGAGAGGGGAGAGAGTCTCTACCCAGACCCCCGTGGTTCCGCCTGCAGAGCTGGACCTGTAACAGGGTCATAGCGTGGGAAGTCGACGTTGACATTGATTCTTATCGTCGGAGAACGCGCACATCGATCGGCGCTGCGGTTTTAAGGGAGGGGGCTGTGAGGGCCGCGCGTGTGTGCGTGTGCGAGGGAGCGAGGGGCCAAAGTTTTGCATTGAACAAGAGGGGGGGGGGGCACCCATGGGACTGTTTATTTCCTGTCAATGACTGCGAGGCCGAGCGTGACGTGGCGTGCGGCGACGCCATCCGTTGGGCTCGCGTGGATTCCGACCCGGCGAACACCACCGGGGAGAGGTGGCGGTGATGACGGTGGCGGTGTTGGAGTTGAGAGGCCTTCTTCCAGCTGGGGGAAAGAAAAAAAAACAAGGTTTTAATTGTGCTTCCGGTGTCCACGCCGTGAGACAAAGTGTCAGTTCAAATCTCCGATGATGATGATGATGATGATTATGATGGCAAACATGACAGCCGACATTGATGATAGCAGCAGATGATGATAATGAAGATGATGACAGTGAAGATAATGAGAGTGGCGACTGCCCATGTTGGAATGTCGAGACCGCTACGTGGGGATTCAATAGGTGCCACGGTGTCATGGTTGGCTCGCGACGAGTAGGGTCGCCAGTTCGATTCGATCTCCGGGCACAGCAGTTGAAACATCGTTGCCAGTTTCCCAAATCTCCACCCCGCCCGCCTGCCACCCCCACCACCACCTCCGTCCACCCGCTGGTGGTACCTCATGGGTTCACCGCGGTTGGCCAATCGGCAGGTAACGTGTCGGTGTATGGAAAGGGAATATTCGCACCTTTTGCAAGACATCTGCCCGGCATGAAAGCGCCGACCAAAATGCCCTCTGGAGAGGCGCACACACACTCTTGCTCGCTCGCTCGATAGAAATGTGGATGAGGCCCTTTTACCCCGCCAAGCGACGGCGTGAACAAGCACTTGAAGGGCTGCGCCTTTGCCTCGCGATTGCAGGGACCCAGCGGCTGGACCCCCGCGCTCACCGTCCCCCCCCCCGCTACCCCCTCCTCTCCCGCTCCTCGCATTCCACCCTAATCCGAGGGCCTCCGCCGAAGTGAAACGATAAATGCGCGCCCGGTTACAATCGAGCAAACAGAACCTCCGGCGACCTCTGACCCCCTCACCTCACAATCCCCCAGCCGGGAGGGCGGCCGGGAGAGCGGCAGAGGGGGCCGGGGAGGTGGAGGGCTGGGGAGGGGGGGGAGGTTGGGGGGGGGGCAGTTGCAGGAGGGGCGGTCGCAGCGGGCAGGAGGGGATGGTAGGCGGGCAGCCAGCAAGGTAACGTCACAAGGCCGCCCCGTGTCCACAAACACTCACGCTACACTGACCCACCTCTCGCTATCTCCCCAGTGCCCCACGCCACCTCCACTCATCCCACCCCCCCCTCACCACCGCGCCTGTTACTCTCGTTTAGAATCGCGCGACCGTTTTTCCTTGCGCAAGGCGGTCTCCGCTTGGCTTTACGACGACGGTCCCGATTCTACGATGATTATTGACGACGTTGAACGTGACTGCAGTGAGACCACGGGTCGATTTACGGCGCAGAAACTTGATTCGCGACGCGTCTTCGAACAAGGCGCGGCTCCCGGACGCGTTTGAACGGAGTCGGTCTGGTTTCCGACGTGAGTTGACGTGGAGATTTTCATTATTCTCGAGTGTTTTTTTTTGTGCGGATGTTTGCACCTATTATTAAACCCTGTTAAATACGGCCCATCGAAGAGAACAAAAGAAACACAACGGCAAGCGACATTTCGACTGTTTTCTACCGTCTGTGGGAAAATAGGAGTCTGGATTATTACGACGATCCGATTCACGACCGCGGGTTTTTTTTTCCAGGAACGCGTCGTGACGTTGTGAAAGTGGGGACCGCCTGCATTTAGCCTCTCCGTTGACCCCCAGAAGGCCGCACGGACCGTGATGATTGCTCTCGTCGCGATATTTTCTCAGTCCACTCCAGGGGGGAGGGCACCGGTCGTGGCAGTTTGTTTGGCCATACTTCACCACGCTGGTCGGTGCGGGTTGGTAACGGTTTGGCGGTGAAAATGGGTCCCAAAGCACCAGGCCAGTATTGACCATTCCGGTATCTCTCGCCACTGATGTTAGCTGTGCCAAGCGCTGGCAGATCCAAATGGGAATAACGTGCGATGATGTAAGGGCCCTGTTTAAAAATGTTGAAATTTCAGGACCACCACCCCCCGACTCCCCATTGCCCCCCGACTTGAGAAGTGTCAGATCCGCCTCTGGTGGCCAAGCTTGTTACTTAAGAATACAAATGTAGACAAGATACCGTACTGATTTGGTATAAGATCCATGGGTCTCCATGACCTGTCAAACACGTCGTACTCAGATTGTAAATGTTGTGGATTTGCTCTCCAGCACACCGGTGCGCTGTACTTGTAACGAATTACATGTCCTGTTTACGTGACAAACCTTACTAGTTGGCTGTGCGGGGTGGTGGCGGGTTTAACGACACATTTATATTTACGCGATCCAACCCAAAAAAACCTATATTATGAATGTGGAAAGTTATTGTCACAATTGGAATTGGTGTAAACGTAGAACAAAAGATGAATAGCTTCCTTTTGTTGTTGTTCTCATCAATTATTCTGCGCTCCTGATTGAGAACTTCTCGGAAGGCTTTTGAAGCCCAACGAGGAAGGCCCCGGATGCCCTCGCAGGCCGGACCCGATGAACGAGGGCCGCTCTAGGCGGCCAATCCGCATTCCCAGATGCAGGCATTTCGCCTCTTTTGGAGCCCCCTACAGACGGTGAGGCACGGAGCAGTCAGATACAGGGCGGCAGTGTGGGCGTGCCTTGGAGCAACAAGGGCCTGGATTAGATTCCCTGACTTGTACGTACGTTGAACTTCTCTCGCGCCGTACGTAGCCAAGCGTGCTAATTGGAGGTGCGGGGGAAGGACAACAAACTAAAATTTTAAAAAATTGTTTTGAAGAAATTAGTTTTCTATCTAGATTTAAAAGTACATAGCTCCGGTGGCTTCCTAATATTGGAAGGAAGAGCGCTCCAGACGGCCGCAGAAGCACATCCAAAAGCGCACGATGTGGTGACCGTCTTTGTTCGATGGCCAACCAGAAGCCGCTGCTGCTGTGAGGATGACCGGAGTTTGCGTGATGGTTTAATGCTCCTTGACGAGATCCGCTGGGGTGCCTTTCCTTGTACAGTTTGCATGATTACCCTGCGTTCTGCATGGGTTTACACCGGGTTTTTTCCCCCAGTTTCTCTCCAATAGCTAAAAAGTAAGAAAAAAATCGATGTAACTGTTATTGGCCAAACATCTCAATTACCTGAAGATTACTCCATTGGGATTACACAGCAGCAACATAGCCCACCCACTGCAAAAACTTGGCAGGAACCTCCTGAAAGAGTCTTGAGGCTCAGTGTGGCTTTTCTGGGTAAACAAGCAGCTGATATAATTGTTGTAGGAGCGCATTTCACGTGCAAAAGAGTTGCCCTCCGGAAAATGGCTGAGCAATCTTAAGCCACTGGAGCTATCCACTTTTAAATCTAGATTGAAAACCGAGGCCAATTCAAGTGTTTTGGCTATCCATCGAACAAAGACGGTCACTGCATCGCGCGCTTTCGGATGCGCTTCTGCGGCCGTCTGGAACGCTCTTCCTTCCGATAGAAGGGAGCCACTGTAGCTATGCACTTTTAAATAATGTCGATTGAAAGCTCATTTCTTTAGAACTGCTGTTTGTGTTTAGTTTGGCTCCGTAAGGTGTGAATGAAGGTCAACAACAACGTACATGCACAAGGGATGAGAAAAATGTGGACAAAAGCTAGATTATGAATTAGATAAGAGAAGAGACATTGAGATGAGACACGAGTCTTGAGAATCTGTGGCCTGTTGCGCTAAATTCCTTTCAGGAAATTTCCCCGTGGGCTTGGTTGACACTGATTTACATTGTAAACTGGAGGAAAATATCACTCATGATATGCAACCAACCACTGTGTCTGCTACTGGGTTCGTATCCCACTTTACCGTATTCTCCTCGTTATTATTTACACTCTGCAAAGTAAGACGCACCCCAAGGCTTGTACCCGTTGTCAATAATGTTCCCATACAAATCCGGTTGCACGCACGTACACACACGCGCTACACAGCTACCAGATAAAAAGACGCACCCCAAACTTTTGCCTTCAAATGCAGGGGAAAGAAAGTGCCATCTCATAATCCTGAAAAAGTGGTGCAGCCCTTTGGCCAATCCACTGCTGGATAAGGACCTCCCCACGCTGCGTGGGTCGTGGGGGTTATTTGACCCTGAATTGAAACAACAATAATTTACTGCCCTTTGTCAATTCACAGCTGGATGAAGACCTCTCAGCGCTGTATCAATTATGGGGATTGTTTGACCATGCCTCACCGCGCCTCTCAGTGTGGAATGGTGGTCAGGGGGGGGGTGGACAAAACCGGTTCGGATTTCGCTCGCCACTGATGTTAGCCGTGGCTGGGAATCAAACTCAGGTGACCGACTGGGTTGATAGCGCAGCACGCTGACCACTGCACATTACACTGCTCGAATGTTGTTTCAAAGCAGCTGACGTGGCTGCTGAAACGCTTCGGCAAACACAACAACAAAACCCCCAAAGCCGCGCCCTCAAAGCTATGTTATTCTTAGTAAATTCTGCCCTGAATCGATTGCAAATGCAAGAAAACTATGCAACAGATTTGACTTTGCGCTATTTTATTTAAGCGGCATTTAGGTGGGGCATCGCCCCACTTTGTTCCGTGACTTTTTCATGAAACTTTGGGTGGGGGGGGGGGTGTTTCCCACATCTCAGCTGTGAATGATACTGAAATGATACAAAAATTACCAAAACTAAATCTCAGAAGTAGGGACGGAGAGTTTCTCTCCCTGCTCAAATGAACGTTGGGACGGCAACACATCCCCACTGATGAATCCGAGCCAGTGGTGGATATTCCACTATCCGGAAGCGGGCATTAGTCCCTCTACATAGAGCCAACCAATCGACCGACCAACCTCTGTTAAGCTTCCCGCAGAATTTGGAAGTAGCTTCGTCAACCCCGAGAGGAATGACGTGCTGAAGCCAAGCCTACCGCGGACCACAATTTTAATCTGAAACATCGCCGCTGTGAGTTGATCGCCATCCGCCACCGAATCCGCATTTTCACAGACGGACTTCAGCCAGTGCTTTCGTTGACGAACGAGTCAAGACCGTCGCAACGCACAGCGCAAGAAATCAATTCTTCACCCGGAACGGGAGACCCCGCGGGCCCCGAGCCCAGGGACGCGAGGATTTTGCCACGACCCTTCGACCTCTAAATTCCCCCAGTGGCGGCATCGCCGACGCATTTATTCACGCAATTTACCGTATGCGTGTGTGTTGGTGCTGCTTTTGTGCCCCGTTTATTTCGACTTGACCTTTGTGACCCGTGTGTCGTTCCCATTGACCTTCACAGGGTCAGCTGTCTCCGATGATGATTCCCATTTTCCCGCCGGATCAAAGGGCGATGGCGGCCCAGCACGGCTTCGTTCTGCCCACCGCGTTGGCCTGCAAGCCCGGTACGTGGGCTGTGTACTGGCTGCAAATGTTTCTGGGAGGCTCAACTGGGAGACACGGTGGTGAGCTGACGGCCTTTTGTCAGCCCCGCCTTCCTTTGCATAGCCCCATCCACTGCTCAGGTAGTCCCTCCCACTGCTCAGGTAGCCCCTCCCACTGTTCATGTGGCCCCACCATTTACCCGCACGAGTTGAGGATAGAAGAAGAAGATGCGGAAAATTACGGACATTTAGCAATTGCTTTGGGGAAGGCACCCATAAAGACAGAGACTTACTGATCCCACCAGGACTGCCCCAGCCAAAACTGAGAATTTTTTGTGGCTTTAGAATCGTGTAAGCAGTAAAGCCTGGGCCTAGCTCTCTTGCCGTTGTCTTGAGACGAAGGAGGCGGGGTGCCGGGTGGTGGCGTGGCATGGTTGGCACGGACCCCCTGGTGTAAGGAATGCGATGCCACCCCCCTCCTGCCCACCCTCTTCGTAGCCCAGAGCCTCGCTGCCTCCGACCCATGGGGCCGGATCCCAATTGCACTGCCTGCACACTCGACAGCTGTGCCACCATTATCGGGCGTAAGTTGCGGTGGCTAGGAGATGTTAACTACATCACCTGGTATGCAGGCCGTGGGTTCGATCCCGACCCTAACGCCTGCTGCACATTTGGAGTTTGTATGTCTCTCTCCCCGTGGTCGCGTGGATTTTTCTCCTGGTCCTCCGGGTTTTTGTAGATTATTTGGATGCTATAAAACAAAAACTGATTGCTCAATCGACGTCTGGTAGCGGCGGTGAAAACTGCGAGCAGATGATGAGTACAGAGCTAAAAACGAAGCCGTCACTTTGTGCACTCCGGTGTTATTTTAGCGCTGGTCGGGAGGTCGGCGTTGAGTGTGCGTTGAGCGTCGGCTCCCACGGGGACTGTAAACGATCCATCTGGGGCCTGCCTGCAGACGACCTCCTTCCTTGCAGAATGGACTTTTAATCGAACTGGACAAAGCTGCTGAGCTAATCCCCCCGCTATTTTCAGGGGGTCAGGGTCACGTCGACACGAAGCAGTTGGCCGTTCGTCATAGTCGTCGTCATCATTGGACGACGTCACGTCGTTTGCATCGACGTCATCGACTGCAGGCATTCTCAAATTCTCAATCCACTGCTATTGCTGAATACACCGGCAGCCGTCAGCTTTTGCCGCGCTAATACGCTTGAGGCCATTCCGAACCCCGAAACAATTGGGGGTGAGGTGCCTACGACGCTGCTGACGAACCTCGGATGGGCAAAAACGGTCCAGAGCTTGCGTGTTTAAACGAGCGCTGGGACGATCAGTCGGTGAGGTCGGTTGATCTAGCCCCTGTAGAAAATGGTGGCAGCCTCAACGTCCTCCCTCCCAAAGGCAGGAAACCCCCAACCGTATAACAAGCCACGCCCAGCGTGACCGATAATGACCGCCCGTCCAGCGGCACACGAGATACTTTTTTTTTGCAACAGGTTATCATCTTATCGGATTTAGTTGAGTAATGGAAGCGATAATCGAGAGAGCGATTGATTTAAACTCTTTTCCTACGGCAAGATTTTTATTTTTACCAGGTAAAGTCCACCGAGCGATATAGCTGTTTTTTCAGAAGCGACTTGTCCACAAATAATAGCTCAACGAGGTGGCTGATCACATGGAAATTTATAGGCTCAATGCACGTTGATTCTAAATGTGGAGGAAAATACCGGAAGACCCGGAGAAAAACCCACGCGACCAAGGGGAGAACATGCAAACTCCAAATATACAGACGTCAGCGTTGGTATCAAATCCACAACCTCCTGTATACCAGGCGAGGGAGTTAACATCTTGCCACCGCAGTACGGCCGAGCTCAGGGTTAGCGTTCATCATGGAGGCCCAGTAGGCCTGACTCTTTAATGTATTCGGTGATTTATTTAAGTGAGCATTACCCGAAATGCTCCACCACCGCGAGGTTGTGTACTTTAGGCGGAATGTACAGCTTAAGGAGAGATGTTTCCGTTGCGTAGTATTGCGGGCGGGCTGTGTTTTTTCGAAGTGTGTGAGAGAGGAGTCGCGGTGTGTGTGTGTGTGCGGTTGGAGACGCGTTCCTATCGCAGTCGCTTCACCTAATCCCTTCCTTTTACCTGTGTTTGTTATTTCTGTGGTCCACAACCGGCTGACATATATACAAACACGCGCACGCACGCACACACACACGTGCTCGTCGACACGTACATACTTGCACGCACGCGCACTATTGCGTCAAACATGCAAACGCGTGCACCACTCGATTGTGCGTGCACCCGCGCACATACACGTACGCCGAAACGCACACACGCGCTAACTTGCACACATGCGTGCACGCACGCTCGTGCCACACTATCTCACGTACGTGCATGCATACATACATACATGCACACACACAAACGTACACATACATTCTTGCTCATGCATATTTACATACACGTGCATGTATCCTACCATACACGCACACACACTTATGTACACTGAAACGCACACACGCGCACATACGCACTGCATACTCACCCATGCACGTGTGTACATGTGAACACACACGTGCACACCACGTGCAGTTGAACAGTACTCCCTGCCTCTGCTACCGTCTACGCTGGGGCATGCTGCTACCCCTGCCCTCTCTCCGCTACACCTGCAGGTTAGTGTCAACGCATCCATGTTTGCCGGGCAAGTGACGCTCCACCAATCCATCGATTATTTTGTTGTCTTTCTCAAACTCATCCAGTCTTACGAGCTGAGCAGAGTTGAGGCCGGTTACTGACGTGGACGCGTGACCACCACCACCGGGGCTTGCCAGGTGTTGTAGGCGTGTGCACTGCGAGGTAGTAGCCGGGGTACGGTGCGGTGCTAACGCTGTTGAGACATCAAAGTAAAAAGGACGTCGCAATGAACAAGGGATTATCACCTTAAAATGAAATAGGTCTGTGTCACCGCGCCATTACAAATTGCACACGCATTGATGCAGTGGATATCACGTCGCGGGCTGCTTTTCCCTTGCAAGTTTCAGATTTACTGCAATACACCCGTCCTTGGATGGGTAAAAGGCTAGTTCTCCACGTTT
Organism: Entosphenus tridentatus; assembly: GCA_014621495.2. Classification (NCBI taxonomy): domain Eukaryota; kingdom Metazoa; phylum Chordata; class Hyperoartia; order Petromyzontiformes; family Petromyzontidae; genus Entosphenus; species Entosphenus tridentatus. Next base: position 6,315,263 of record CM025615.2, on the reverse strand, counting down.
TCTGATCTCCCCCCCCCCCCCCCGGAGCCACATCTCTCATTCGTATCGAATTGGTTCCAGGCATTCCAATGTGGAAGGGACCCGTGAACACGTGTCGCAAGAAGCGATGAGGCTTTCTTGGATAATTATTAAGCCGAGTTACTCCAACCCCGAGTTTGCGCCGCACCTCCTAATTTAGCACGGTTGGCTACATACGGGGCGAAAGAAGTGCACTGTACATGTACACATCTAATCTGTTATTTGCCGATTCGAATGACCGTTGCCGTTGTACCGATGAGTCCTAATAAGGACGAAACCGCTACACGCGTTGTCGCTCTGTCTCGCTCTGTCTCACCACTGCCAGTCCGCAAACTCTCGATCGGCTTTGACCTTCCGGGTCTCATCAGCAGGCTTGCTAAAGCGAATGCTGCTGGGTTGCCATGTGTCATTGTGGTGAGATGCTAACGACCTCGCCTGGTATACAGGAGGTCGTGGGTTCAATCAACATACGGTGGTGCATGCATGCACAGGAGACCATTCACGTCCTTTGTCAAAAAAGCTGTGAATCGTAACCTCCCCCAGCGATGTTCCGCCATTGTTACGAAATGCATTTTCTCGTCAAGTATTGCAATGAAGCGTCCTAGTTTCGTTCACGTGGAAAAGGGGCTACTGATATGAAGAAGAGAGAAAAAAATACATTTAGCAGGAGTAGGAATTGAACCTTGGAAAAGTGGCTCGGTAGCAAACCCGTGTTTTGTTGCACCCAAGCAGCAGCCTCCCCCGTCTGTGAATTTGGCCGCCCCTTTTTTTTATCGCTTCATCATCGCTACGACTTTCCAGCGGCGGTAATGAGCGAACCGGCGAGCTCTATCTACGACTAACAGCTCAATTGTCCCGATTTCCCAAAGCTAACGACCTTCCCCGTGGCCACCTTCCACGTGTGCGAAAGTTCCTGGACCTCTGACCTACGTGCGCACAAAATTAGCGCCGGCGTTCACGCGCACGCGCGCTCACGCGCACGCCGAGCACCGGGAAATTTCCTCCTGAGCAATGTTTGCTAAAACTTATCGGGGCGAAAGTGACGGGCAAGGTGGTGGGTGGAACGAGGTGTGGGGGGGGGTGATGAGGCCTGAAAAAGATTGTCAAAAATAAACTCCCCCCCCCCCCCCCTGAATTTTACGACTACTGCCGTTCAACTGCTGCCGTTCGCTTGGGGTTTGGACCGCCTCTGGCAGGCAAGGCCATGCGCCCCGCCATAACTGGGCACCTTTATTTATTTACTTCCAGGAGTTTACAATAAAGCACCAGTGGTTCTTGTTAACCTGGGGGTGCGTGATGCCCTATCTGGGGGGGAGGGGGGGGAAGCGAGACATGGGCAGATGTTTGTTCGAAGGTAAATAATCGAAAACGCTAATTAAGCACGGGCATGTCTTTCGGTAAAGTCACGTAGAACAACATTTTTTTTTACAAAAAGCTACGACGTTTCGATCGCAACACAAGCAATCGTCATCAGGAAGGAGAAAAAAAACGTCCTTTTTTGTAAAAAAAAAAATTCTACGTGACTTTACAAATTAAGTACCAACTTTCTTGGTTTCATCAGACTCTATGTATGTATTAACATTCCACACATTGTTTTTACGATTGAGAAAAAAGGGGTGCAAGGCTGCAGTAAAGGTTAAGAACCACTGCAATAAACATTTTTACATGCATGTTGAGGGACAAAGCGAACACCCCCCCCCCTCTCCAAATATAGAAGTCAAACTCCGCCTTTGACCTTGCATCTTGCTATTTATTTGTTCCCTTTCAGCACGATGACAATCATGTTGTTGTTGTTGTTGTTGCTGAGAGATGCCAGTGCAGGGAAGAGGCCCCGATTTAACGCCACCGGTTGCCGCTACGCTGGAATCGGTTGACTTTCTCGAAGGGAATCGGAGCGCCGTGCGTAGCCAGCCGTGCACGTCGGAGGTGCTCGCGGGGTTAGAACCCTGAGGGGCGAGAGCTGCTCATGACTCCGGGTTCAATGTGGGCAGCTGCCCCAGCGGTGTTACTCAACCTTCCGTGATACAGGTTTTTTTGTGCTTAGATCGCGTAAATGTATAAATGTGTCGTTTAAAAACCCGCCACCACCCGACACAGCCAACTAGTGAAGTTTGTCACGTAATCAGAACGTGGCCAATTCGTCACTAGTACAGCACACCGGTGTGTTGGAGAGCCAAGCCACAACATTTACAGTCTGAGTACGACGTTTCGCCAGTAATTGCAACTAGCTTCTTCAGACAGATTTGTGGAGAAGTTCACCTGTTTCTCGATAAGGTTTCTCAACCGTATAGGTATGGGGGACTCCTCAGCACCTTGCGAGTGTGGGATGTGGTGTAGTGACAAACCATTAGCCTACAGGCGTAATTGATCGTGCACGGGATCCACGCCACAGCCTGCGAGTCTGACGGTTTCATGCCTGAATAAGAGTATGTGCCTGTGTGTGTGTGCGTGCGTGTGCGTGTGTGCGGGGAGCAATAGCTTTGCAGTTAGGGCACTGTGCTTCGAACTCGGCGACCCCGCGGTTCGATTCCCGCTCTACGCGACGAATGACAGTGGCTGTTATTTGAAGCCGTCCTGGGCCTCGCCTAGGTCGACTCAGCCTTAAACGAGTACATCGGCACTGGGGAGACAAAGGCGCGCGATGTTGGCCAGCAATGCCCTCGTGTGCCGTGCCAGCCTTCATAGGTGCCTGCTAACAGCACTTGCCCCAAACAGCCTGTCGGTTACACGGGACATATTTGTCTTTATGTGCGAGTATCAGTGTACGTGTGTGTCAGTGAACATGGGCTTCAGGACGAACAGGTTTAATACCGGCACGTCCACATATCCGTTTCAACCGCTGTGCCGTTACCATTCTGCGCTCACCTCTGACGTTCCTTCCCCTCCCGCACCTCCGATTAGCGCGGTTGCCTACGAACGGTGCAAAAGAAGTGTCACATATGTTCCACCCCTTGTGGCTGCCACTCCGTTATGAGTCTTGACCACTGATTATCGTGGAGGTCTTCCGAAATGGTTTGATTGGGTGGGCCTTGATTGGGTGCCCATTTAATTTACATATTATTTTTTTTACGGATTTCATGTTTCTCCGCTAGATTTACGCCGCTCACCTGGCCGCGATGCAGTCGCCCGCGCAGTGCCACTCTGTGGCGCTGCCGCCGGCGCCGGCTGGGGGAGACCGGGACAGAGACAAGAGCCCAACGAGTGCTTGCAAGGTAACGGAGTGCTCTCGCAGCCACCCACCAAGCCAGCCACCCAGCCACCAACCCACCCACCCATCCAGCCAGCCACCCCACCCAGCCAGCCAGCCACCGACCCAGCCACCCCACCCAGCCACCCCACCCAGCCAGCCACCCCACCCACCCAGCCACCCCACCCAGTCAGCCAGCCACCCACCCACCCAGCCACCCCCCCCCCGCCCACCCAGCCACCCACCCAGCCACCCACCCAGCCACCCCACCCAGCCACCCACCCAGACACCCCACCCAGCCACCCACACAGCCACCCCACCCAGCCACCCACACAGCCACCCCAACCACCCAGCCACC
>CM025615.2:6289919-6301828 GCA_014621495.2 Entosphenus tridentatus | reverse complement strand
TCTCCTCCCTCTCCTCCCTCTCCTCCCTCTCCTCCCTCTCCTCCCTCCTCCCTCCTCCCTCCTTCTTCTCCAAGCTGTGAAGTGACCGTGACCTTTGCTGATTGTGACGACGATAGACATCGCTGCGCCGTCATCATCATCCATAATACAGGTTTTTTTGGGGTTGGATCGCGTAAATATATGGATGTGTCGTTAAACCCGCCACCACCCGACACAGCCAATTATCGAGGCTTGTCACGTAAACAGAACGTGCCAATCCGTTACGAGTACAGCAGCACGCCGGTGCGTTGGAGAGGAAAGCCACAACATTTACAATCTGAGCACGACGTTTCGCCAGTCACTACAACCAGCCTCATCAGACGACAAGCAGATGTGTGAAAACGTCGTGCTCAGATTGTACATTTTGTGGCTAGACTCTCGAACACACCGGCGTGCTGTACCAGTGACGGATTGGCACGTTCTGTTTACGTGACGACAACCCTTGCTAATTGGAAGATATTGGTCGCGAAAGCCTCCTACTGCGTGTTAAAACGTCATCATCATCATCATGTTGTCCCTTCCACTCGCGTCTCGCTTACATTCACAAACACAACCATTCATTGAAATAAACGCCCGCTAATTTCTACCGGGAAGCCAGCCAAAGAGCCAGCAGACACAATGTCACGGGGCCCCTTTGTGTCCACACATGCGCTCACGCACGCAGTGGCGGCGCGAGGCATAGGAAGCGAACCAAACAAATGTGCAGGGCCCCCAAGGGGTTCAAGGGGCTCCCGAATTTTTCGTCCACATTTCTCTTATCTCACTCTGCGTCTCTATCTCTCTCACCGACATCTCGTATCACTTCACTAGATTGCCGTCTCTTGTTCATCTCTCATCTCACCCCACCTCTTGCCTCTTGTCCACGCTTCTCTCATCTCTTGTCCACGTATCTTTTTTTTTCATCTCAATCGGAATGTATACATTGCAAGGAGGAGGGGAGATTGGGTGGTGGGGTGGGGAGGGGGGGCGGGAGAAGTTGGGGGTGGGGGGGGGCACCCAAAAATAATATCTGCTCAGGGCCCCCAATGTGTCCACACCACCGCTCGCTCGTTGCAACGCCTGCGCACTCGAGATCTGCCCCAGCGTGCCCGGCGGGTCAAAGCCAAAGACCTCCCTCGTGATTTGGTGTGTGGGGGGCGGGAGGGGGGAGTGTTGGGGGGGGGGGTGTTAGGGAGGCGGGTGAAGCCACTTGCTTTGTCGACTCAAGTTGGTCACCGGTGTTCCGAGATGGCGGCGGGGGGGGGCAGTGAGGAGGGGGGGGGGCTTTTAACCTTTGGGTCGGAGAAAGAAGGGAAAGCATTGAAACATCTCGGCGGCGAATCGCGGCGGAGATTCGACGACAATCCGAGGCTCTCTCCCAGAGGGGAAGAGGAGGAGGAGGGGGGAGCCGAGAGCAGTGTTTGAGCTACGACTTCTTAATCCGACGGTTATATTTGGTGTCGGATCCCCCACACTTTCACATAGCGTTCCTTGAATAGAGACGGGGCCCAACTGTTGGCATAGCAAAGGCAACAGTTGTTACATGTGTCACTTCTCCGTCGCTCGTTCTCCGTGGATGTGCTTAGACGGTGGGGAATGATAATGTGAAAGGCAGCGGACATCATCGGCACCAGCATCAGCAGCAGCAGCCGATCGTTCTCCACTGCTGGATGACAGCCACCCTCTATTGACACAGTGTCTCCCCCCAGTCTTGTGCAGCTGCTAAACCAAGTCAGCGGATGCTTTTATTCGTCTTCGTCATACGATCATCGCGGGCGGAATATGAAAATACGTGCAAATTAATAAACGAAACAAATAACATGTATGTATTTTTAACTTATTTCGCACCGTACGTAGCCAGCCGTGCAAATCGGAGGTGCGGGGGAAGGACAACAAACCAATAGTATTGACGTTCAATGGACTTCCCTTGCAAAATAATCCTCGTGGTGAGTTATCGTAATGAGCGAATGTTATGTACGCGTTTAATGAAAGGCGTTATCGTAGCGAGCGGTTGGTGGGTCACACGGATGACCTCCGGGGTCATGTTTACGTTGTGGTACGTCAGGTAAGCAGATGTTGGCGGTGGTGAGAAGTTAACTGTTAGGCATTGGTGTAGTTGCCCTGGAAAGTCATAACCGTCCTTGACTACGCCGCACTGCGTGCCTTTGAGATCTTCTGCCCATACCAGAATGTCACCGTTATGTCTCACCTTTGGTTGTGCTGTTTGTGTGTACGCATGTGTGCATCTGCGTCTGTGTGTGGAGCGGTAGTGTAGCGGTTATCTCGCTGCGCTACGAACCCAGCAACCAGAGTTCGATTCCCGCTCACGGCCAACAGCAGTGGCGATTATCTGAACCTGTCATGAGCCTCCCCTAGGTTGACTCAGCCTCAAATGAGCACTTGGTGTGGTCTATAAACATCGCCACTGCGGAGACAAAGGCGGCCGGGCGTGGTGCTGGCCACCCACCCCCTCGTGTGCCGTGCCGGCCTTCATGGACGCTCGCTAATCACAGCACTTGTCCCAACAGTCTGTTAGGGCTACATGGGGGATCTTTGTCTTTGCATAAGAAGCAATGGCGCAGTGCATTGCCAGTATAAACCCGGTGAGTTTTGATTTCTGGCCAGGGCTCTTATCAGCTTCGAGTGACGTTCGAACCGTTTGGCTCGGTCTTACACGAGCACCTTGCTGCGGCGCGAAAACTGTCAGCAGCCGCGCGTGGTATAATTGCCACACCGCGGCCATTTGGGTGCCGAGCCGGCGTTCTCCGTCGGTGCTCGCTAAAAGGAGGCACACGGCTGAGCTTTGCGAGGTGGATGTAAAATAAAATATTGCCGGCCCAACGTCGGCAAGTCGTTGGAACCACATGCCAACGTTGTCCCAACGTCCCATCAACGTTCCATGTGTACAGGGTCCGAAGGCAAAAAAACGCCGCTTAATTCCAATATCTGCAAAGCTGTCAATGTTTGCCTTTTAACAACAAAAACCCAATCCTCGTCTAACCATTACCAAAACCTCCCCCCTCGCCACCTTGTGCTCTTTCCTTCCAAATAGTCCCACGTCGCAGGTGCCCCTCACACAGCCCGGCTCGGTGTATCCCTCCGCCATCGCCATGGTGACCAGCGGTGGTGGCCCGGCCTCTTCGGCGGCAGCGGGCCCCGCCGCCCACTCTCCGTCGCGCGTCCAATCGGAGTGCTCGAGCGGCTCGGCGAGCCCGGACTGCGGCCCGCGGCCCTTCCACGTGCACGCGCTGGCGGCGGGCCGCCTGGGCCTGGGCCTGGGCGGCGGGGGCGCCGCCGCGGTGCGCGTGGAGACCCTGGGGGGCCGCCGGGACTTCGAGCGGATGGACTACCGCGCGGGCGGCGGCGGCGGTGGGGTGGTGGCAGTGGGGGGCACGGCGCGCGAGGCCGAGGACGAGTATTACGGCGCGGAGGCGCGGCTTTACGAGGACTACGACGAGGCGCGGGGCGCCGCCTCGGACTACGAGAGCGAAGGGGAGACCGTGCACTCCGACAACGGCGGATTCGGCCTCGCGGGAAACTGACTCCTACTGGGACAACTGTTGGGGGTGGGGGGGGAAGAGTTTTTATAGCTCGTCGGATTCCTCCAGTATAAATAAATGTTTTGATTCTTGACTCCTGAGAGCGAAGGTGGCGTAGCGGGTGGGCGAAGCGGGGTTGGGGGGGGTTGAGATTAAAAATTTAATCAAAAAATTAAAGACGCACGGCAAAAGAAAGACTGATAATAAGACGACAACGAAGCGCTTGCACGGTCCAAGTTTACTTCGGGTAACGGCAGCGCGAACCCTAAGTCGGTAATCAAAATTAGTAATTTAATGTTGGGCCTATAATGACGAGCGAGAGTCTCGCCGTTGTTGTCGCTGGGACGAACTGTTTTGACTTTCGTGGAAACGCAAAAAAAGGGGGTGGGGGGGTTGGTTTCGCTGCGTTTAAGTTTCACAACGAGCTCAATGCTTAGCAGTAAAAGTAAATGGACGCGTGCGTTCCGGTGATTTCGCTTGTAATCTTGAGACGACCTCAGTACGAGATGCGTTTTTTTTCGTTTGTTTTGACGTTTCTTGTAAAAGGGATTGTTTTTATCAGCAACGGCACACACGAAGAAAAGTGTTGCGAAAAAGTGTTAACTTGTTTTCCCTCTTCTTTCGTTGTAATTGCTGCCTTTCGAGCAGCCCTTGAATGCTTGCTATAGACAAGTAGGCCTAGTGAACTAGTCCCACGCAACAAGTGTTGATTTTTTTTTGACTACAGGCCTCATCTCGGGGCCTTGTTGTTTTGGAATCGACTGAATTTTGATTCTGTAGTCCGCAACTGTTAATGTTTATAGATCATCTTAGACCACAGTCAGATTCTGAACTGTTTTACTGCCTTTCGAGTCTCGTTCGTTTTACTATAACTTTTTTGTGTCATCTTATGTTTTTTAGTTGACATATTAGACCGATTTTATGAGCGACAAAAAAAGTAGTCCCGCGAATATTGCTATGGTGTCTCGATTGTGCCAAAAACAATTTTTTGCACGTGACACTGAGTAGCACTTTACTTTCTTGTGCTGTAACAAGTATTTATAGATGAACAACATTGGTGTGTGTAAGTGGGAAGTTGAATAATACTAATAATGCTGAATAATTTCAAAGAAAACTACAAATGAAGGCGTGTAAACTTATGGCCTAGGTAGGCTTTGCGTAAACTCAGTACTTAGATCCTAAGCAGGTGGTTTACAATGCAGTATGGTAATGCATTTTTGAACAGTGGTCTGTACAAGACATTGCTGGTATGGAAAGAATTCAGGAACGTAGTAATACACTACCGATCGCAAATATAGGAACCGCTTAACTTGAGTCACCAAATACTTAACAATGTCTTAAACACTTCCTAGTTTTTTGGCTTTTACCCACTTCAACCAAAATAAATATTTCCAGGAAAACTAAATTCATATTTACCCTCAAATGAAGAAAAAAATTATTGCATTTATTCCGTAACATCTCGCCAGGTTTTATGGGTTTCAAAAATATATGGCCCAATGAAATCTAGCTTACTGAAGCCTGGAAGAGTAGGCCATACACTCTCTAGAGCAGTGTTCTTCATAGCAAGGCCCCGCGGGCCTCTAGCGGCCCCTGCTGCCCTTTAGTGTGGCCCGTGACGTGCGGTCCCCGACAATACACACATTTGAAAAAACCCTTGCAGGCGGTGTGGCGGCCCTCACACTGATCTGATGTCTTATCAGCCAAAATGGCCCCCACTCTGTAAAGTAGTGAAGAACACTGATCTAGAGGCAGTGTCTTGAGCAAGACATTGCAGGGCTGCACCTTTAACCCCCCACTGACGTTCATAACCTACAACGTCATCTGGTGCCCGTTGGCCATGATGCTGGCTATGAAGTGAGCTCAGTCTCCGCGTGGCTCTTAAGAGCGATTTTAGAGTGGGCTCACTGGATTTTGGCGCTTGCGTTCATGGAACGTCACTGGCCCTGAGTTTGGAGATGCGTGCTAACGCCGCAAGGGAAAACCCGCGCTTACAGCGTTGGGGGTCACACGCTCAGCAATGGTTTTGGCCTTTGTTGGAGGCAAGCGCTGTTTTGGCGAGTGCCAGCGAAGGCTACCACGGTGCAGCCACGAACGGGTGGTGTGGCGAGGGAGCACGCCCCGGCCGCCTCTGTCTCTCCCAAAGGTGGCCACACACGGTGACAGTTGTTAAGCATCTGATGTAGCACTTAGTTCCAAAGGGACGTTACTATTGCAATAGGGACAAAGTCCGATTCCTTTAAATCTCCGTGTGTTTAATTTCATCCAGATTCTCCAAACCCCATTAAAATCCTGGCTTTTAAAAAAAGATGCTACACAATTACATAATTCGCCAATCATATTCCTGGGAATTTTTGTTTTGCTTGTGTGAATGAAAACGAAAAAAAATCTGGAACTCTTAAAAAAACCTTAATGTCTTAAACCTTTTTTTTACATTTTTCAAACGATACAAGTTGGCCTTATACTAGTGCCTCTACACTACCTTTTGTATCTACGTCCCTCTGCGTCTTAATGAACCTTGTACACGTCTTACGAATTTGCGTACCGCATCACTCCATCTCTGATTACTAAGCAAAAAAAAAACCCACTTTTCATCTTTTGTCAATCCACTGCTGGATGAAGACCTCCACTCTCCTTGTCAGTCATGGGGGTTGGTGAGGGTGAGGCGAGAGTGGAGGGGGAGAGAGCATGCGAGGCCCGGAGACTGGTTACCAATATCACCGGCAACTGATGTTAGCCATGGCCGGGTTTGTAGCACAGTGTGCGTGAACCACGGCAACGTCGCACACTCTCCGTCACGTCTCTCGTTCCTCTTCCTACTTAAGTCTTAAATATATCCACATCATCTCTATTTTTATATATTTCTCTTACATCTACTCGTCTCCCCCCTATGCCTTGCTGTGCCTTTTCTAAATGTCCATCTCTCAAAGTCTTAATTTCTATCTCCCTGGCATCAATCAATACCATCTCACACCGTTATTAAAACAGCAATTAATATAAAACCCAAGGTTTTGTTTTTATTTCTTAAGTCTTAATGTTCTGTACAGTGCAGTATTTTTAACAGCGTCAGAATAATTTATGCATTTCTAGAAAACACCTGAATTGTCTCAGGCCGTTAAGAAAATAATTTTGAAAACGTATTTCAAGTTTTTGTGTTGTTGTTTAACCCTTTCATGATTCCTTCTCGCAGCCCATGGTGCGTAGTCTTAACGATCCGAATATCTGAATACTGTAGAGTCTTAAATCGACGTTCGGCTGCAGACGTTTGTAAATTGCGAATTACAATCACGTGGCCTGCCCCGAGCCCAATTAAATCATAGCGAGCCCTCTTCGAGAATAAACATTTCAGATAAAATTGAGAGTACGGCCAACCTGGCTTGTGATGGGCCTCAGAGCTGGGATATCCGATGATCAAGCGATCGATCACTCGAATGAACTATCGGTTCGACTGCTCACAAATGTAGTTTGGAGAAAAGAACAATACAAAAAAAGTCTCCCCTTTGTTCCCCGGCGTGTGACGCTGAACGGGAGGTGACGGGCAGAGCTTGTCGATGCCGTCGGCGCGTAAATGGAGCATGTGTAATTAAGTAGCCGACGATAATTCTAAGTGGATACATTTACTTGATCTCGAATAGTCGTCCCAGCTCTTGGCAATGCACACTCTGCGACCATTTAAATATTGTAACAATGCAGTGCCCAGGGTTTGGCTCGGGGAGTTACGGACTTCGCCCGGCGTCACTGAGATCCCAGGGTTTGAAACCAAGTTTCAACCTCCTACAATTTAACCGCCGCTGTCCTCGAGTGTAGGGAGAGTTGACTGCCTCAGCTCGGTCACCCAAATGACGGCGCCAAAAAAAAAAACCCCCATAGCTAACAATTTTGGTGTTCGATTCATTTGGAAATATTACAAAAAAAATGTTTGCTTTGATCAGCATGTGCGAACACTTTTTCAGGGCATGTGAAAGGTTTGCCTCTAGTGTGAATAAAGAGGCATCTTTGAAGTACCGTAGTCGTCTTCAGAAGTATTTCTTTGACATCTTTCCGGGGATACGTTCTGACACTGGGTGGTAACACTGCTCGCTTCAAGAAGTTGGAAATGGAAATTGCTTCGGCTCTTTGACATCATGGCAAAAGCACAATTGTAATTGAGTTAAAATCAAACATCCTGGATGGCTGTGTTGAAGAATGTTTAGCACTGCCTGAGATCCTGTGTTCGAATGCGGGTTTCATCCAGCTGTGACGAAACCGGGTTCTCAATGTTAGCGAGTTGATGGTCTCAGCGTGGGTCACCAATGACTGTACAAACAAAAGGCCATCAAATTATATTTGATTTTAAACTTGCGTGTATGTTGAACTTCTTTCGCACCACCGTACGTAGCCAAGTGCAAAATCTAAGGTGCGAGGGAAGGACAAATTAAACACAAAAAGCAGTTTTAAAGAAATTAGTTTTCAATCTAGATTTAAAAGACCTGAGCATCAGTGGCTCCCTAATATGGAAAGAAAGAGCGTTCCTAGACGGCCGCAGAAGCGCATCCGAAAGCGCGCGGTGTAGTGACCGTCTTTGTTCGATGGCTAGTAAAGATGTTCCATGGTGAGCCAAAACACTTGAGTTTGCCTAGGTTTTCTCAAGAGGCCTTAATGAAGTGGCTGCCATCTTTGTTGAAAACGTGGTATCGTCATCATCGTCATCATCATCTGTCATTCACGTTGGTGAGGGGGTCGTCCAAATTGACATCGGTGCCATGTAACCTGCAAATGAAATAAAGACCCAAACAAATACACGCATACTTATTCTCTCCACATTGTGATTAAAGCAAACGTTGGAGATGCGTCTTATGATCCGGTAGGTGTGTGTGTGTGTGACCAGATTTGTACAACTTTGTATTTATTCTGCCGCTCTGGGTGTGCCCTGGTTCCATGGCCATTTTTTACTGATATCAGAGCCTAGCCAATGCAGGGCCCTCATAGTACCGATGGTTTTCCACTGACTTTGGCAGGATGCCGTGGTGGTGAGATGTTAACTACCTCGGCTGGTATACAGGAGGTCGTGGATTCGATCCCGACCCTGACGCCTGTATATTTGGAGTTTGCGTGTTCTCCCCGTGGTCGTGTGGATTTCTCTCATGGTCCTCCGGTGTTTCCCTCCACATTTCGAAACATGTGTTTGGAGTATTTGGCTGCTTTAAATGTCCACATGATAAGCTACTTTGTTGAGCTCTCATTTGTGATAGCCAGGTCGCTTCTGAAAAAGAGCTACATAGCTCAGTTGGCCTTACCTGGTAAAATACACATTATCAGAGTTGTGTTTTTTGTTTGCATTATGACCGCAGGTATTTTGGTCTATGTAAACATGACTCCTTGTAAAAAAAGGTGTCAGTTTTGTTGCCAGATAGAAGGGTAAAAAAACAATTATCATATTAGTAATAGTTTAAATAGAACCAAGCCGTGCTACGCTGGGCGAGCAAGACATCTGATAATTATCAGAGTTGTTTCTTTTTGTTTGCATTGTGACTGCTTGTGTTGTGGTTATTGCAAACATGATCCCTTGTATAAAGGTGTCAGTTTTGTACCAGTTGAAAGGGTAAAAAACCTATTACTATATTTTGGCACTGGTAAAGGAGGTCTCATAGTGTAAACATCTGAATTTGTCTCTAGGCCAAGCAGGGCAAAGGGGCGGCATTAATCGCATTTGTTACTGCGTTGATTCGGCACAGCTGGGCTTGTGCAGTGGAAAAACAACCCTAGCATCGGGGCTGGCTTGGCATGGCCCCGGTCACAGCTCGGATGTGCAGTGGAAAAGAGGTTTTGTTAGTGGCCTCGAATCATCAAATTGTACTGCCCATAGAGCTCATCAATAAGATGGTCAGAATGGCTTGTTTATTATGATACCAATTCAGCCAAATACAAGTGTCTTCCACACTCTATCAAGCACTGGGGCAGTGCTCATTTCTGTTTTGCCTGCCCTGAGCCAGTGGTGGAAATTCCACATTCCTGTAAAGGGGACCGTCAAACAGTTTGGGATATAAGAATTGGTTTACCCTTTCTGGCAATAAAACAGGTGTAAAGATGTTAAAACACCAAACAGAAACCTTTTGCAAGGAATCATGTCACACATACTTGTGGTGAACATGAAAACAAAAACATGCTCCGGTTATATATGGCATTGAAACTGATTGGTCCACACCAGAGACAGCTTTCTTTAGAGCCAAGTCTCAAACGGTGTTAGACCAGAGGACGCCAAAAGGCGAACAGCACAAAGGCAATGCCACTATCAGGGCATTTATAGCTCGGGGTGAGCAGCTACATCATCGGACCTACCAAGAAACCTTTCAAGAAAGGTCCCCCGTGGTCGCGTGGATTTTTCTCCGGGTCCCCCAGTTTTTCCCTCCACATTTAATAATCAACATAAGCATTTAGAGTATGTGGCTGCTATACATTTCCACGTGATAAGCCACTTCGTTGGGCTATCATTTGTGGCCAGGTCACTTCTTCAAAATAACTATATAGCTCAGTGGGCCTTACCTGGTAAAAATACAAAGTTTAGTTCACATAAGAGCACTGAAAGCGACTCTTATGGCTCGGCTGTTAAGGAGTTCGTGACGCATCGTTGGAGTTGTTGCGATGCCTCGCATATTTTCTGTTTCTCCAGTGACCCAGGACAAGAATGCGACCGCCTCTGCCCTTGCAAATGATTCCCACGCTGCCGCCACCATCACCACAGTTGTTGTTGCTCGCACAGTGCACGGCAACAGTTGAGCAGCCTAAAGAAATTGCACAAATGCTGCCTTGGCATCGGTAGTGGCGGTGGTCCACAAGCACAATGAACCAACAACAACAATAAAAAGCCTCAAGTAATTCGTCAATAACACCGCGGCCTTAAAATGAAACAATAAATAATCGGCGATGTTTCGGGCAAAAGCCCTTCTTCTCGATGTTGCCAAGAGGAAGGGTCATTGCCTATAACGTCACATATCATTTGTCGTTCGCGTTAAGGCAGCGTTGTTGATGGATGTGTCGAGTTCATTGAGCAGTTTAAAGGAAACAGCAAAAGCAAGAATAATAGTACAAACCACAATCGGATGCTTTAACCTAATTTTCCAGGATTATTAGATGCTCTGAAAGTAAGACGCACCTCAATCTTGTGCCCGTTTTCAAAGTTATAGAAATCTGGTCTCACATGCACTGTCACACCAACACATATACATACCGGATAGCTTTATATTCTTGATTCCTGCATGAAAGAATTGTTTTTTTATTCATATACCTTGCATGCAATAGCTGCATTTAACCCTTGCTGCCACGAGAGGCCCGTTACATTGACCACAGGTTCGGGACAAATATTGTGGGTTAATCTGTTAATAATTGTTTCCGAAGTTGTGAAGCCAGCCAGTGTGTCCAGCCATCCATCAGCCATCCACCGATTATGCCACCCCTATAATCAATTAGCCAGCCTAACAACAGAACAAAATGTCATCCAATTAGCCAGCCAATCGGCCACCTAATAAACAATCCACTCAATGACCAACCTAATCAGCCACCCAGTCTGTCACCAAATTAGCAATCCATTCAGCCAGCCAATCGGAAACCCAAAAATCCATCAATTTTGCCTGCCAATAAGCCACCTAATTATCCATCCACACAATAAACAAGCCAACAAATCAGCCATCCCCATCAGCCATCCCAATCAACTACTGCTATCGAGCAAACCAATAGTTTTTCAAAGGCAGAAGAGGGCCTTTGCGATATAACAGCAATAAACAAATCCTAACTCTTAACAGTGATTCTAACAGTGAGCTTACGCGACGAGAATAATAACAGTGACGTATGGCGTTGTGTCTGCTGCAGAACATTGGGTATTCTCTCTGCCTTGTGTATGAGAACAAATATTGTGAGTATTTACAATCTTCCGATGAGAAGGCGAATTATCAACCGGCGATACGACCCCAGTAAATAACGTAACGTTGGGCTCCATGGTTTCAACCAGACGCCCCAACGTTTACGATACGACCGTAATCATATGAATGAGAATAACGAACTATAGTAGTAATTTTTATATAACAATAATGAGCGTGTCTGAACACCTACGAACATGCGATGTGAAACACTGCAAACACATTCCTGCGGAGGGAGCTGGTAGGAACGTTGGGTTGCTCGGTTAATGGCCAGGGTCAACGGCAGAGGTCGCAACCGGGTGCCCGATACTCGTACCCTACCCGATACCCGGCTACCCGTACTCGGCCGGGTACGGGTACGGGTAGCCGTTTGCGACCCTGGTGCGGCCGGGTACGGGTACGGGTAGGCCGTGAGTCACTGGTGAGTAATCGTTTGTCCCTCATTTCGGGTAGGGTACGGGTA
>CM025615.2:6278335-6289519 GCA_014621495.2 Entosphenus tridentatus | reverse complement strand
CTTGTATTTAAGGGCTTGCCTCTTGGATTTTTTCCTCACTTAATACACTAAATTCAGCTGTGACGGTCCCACCTGATGACGGAGACTTGTGTTGCCTCCGAAACGTCGTGATTTATTATTTTATTTTTTTGATTATTTATATTTTTATAAAAAAAAGGAATTATTCATTATTTATTTATTTTTACCTACGTGATTTTACCGGAAAAAATCTAAGAGTATGAATCCTTGCAGTCACGAAAGCTTCAAATCTAGAATGCATCATATTCAATGTTTTTTTCGGTAAAGTCACGTATGTGAAAAATATATAAATAAATAGCTATAAATTTGCTTAAAGTAAATCACGACGTTTCGAACGCAACACAAGCGCTCATCATCAGGTGGAGTTGGGGTAAAACACATAGCGAGGGCACACACAGGGGCACATCACGCACATAGCACAGAGAGAACGGGTGTGTATTGCAGTAAATCTGGAAATATTCAATAGAATAATTGTTCAGCTCGTGATTATTAACGAGGGGGGTGTTGCCCCACGTGGAGTGACGTCACTCGCTAATGGTTATTGGGGAGGGGTGCGGCATCTGGAGTGATGTCACCCCCTCATGGTTATTAATGAGGGGAGGGGTGCGGAATGTGGACTGCACGACCTTCTTGTGCGTTCGCGTAAATTTCCACGCGGACATTAATATTAATGAAGGGGGTGGGAGCTCTTTTGCAGTGACGTCACCGTGCTGCGTATATTTATTTTTTACCGTCAGTTTCTGTAAATAAAAGTAATATTTGAAGCGACTTTGCGTAATAAATTATTTAATCCAGTTCAACCTTCCTCTGCGCTCGCGTAAAAATCCACCCACTCATGAATATTAATGAGGGGGTGGGCCTCATGTGGTGTGACGTCACGCGGAGGGGTGGGCCTCATATGGAGTGACGTCACGCGCGGGACGGACAGACATTTCTGGGTGATTATACAGTAGTAGGTAATTTCCCAAAGAGATTACTTTAAGTGTACGAATCGAAATAATGAATGTCGACGCATGTTTCTCAACAAAAAAAACGCATCCACCAATGCTCTTGGGTGCGGCCTTGTGAAGGCCAGAATATTTTTTTTTAATGACGGCAATAACGTGTCATATTTGGCTTTGCACAATATAGCGTGGCCAATAAAACATAATTCGACGTGTGTCACCGCAATGCCACAATAAACCGGAGTTTATTGTTTCAAGCAAAAACAAAGACAAAGATCTCCCGTATAGCCTGTAGGGGCAGGTGCTGTTAGCAAGAACCTATGAAGGCTGGTACAGCAAGGCACACGAGGGGGTGGGTGACCAGCAACCACGCCCGACCGCCTTTGTCTCCCCAATGGCAATGTTTTTACACACCCCCACCAGGTACTCATTTAATGCTGAGTCGACCTAGGGGATGCCCAGGACCGGTTCAGATAATCGTCACTGGTGTTGGCCGTGAGCTGGAATCGAACTCGGGTCACCGGGGTTCGTAGCACAGCGCGCTAACGGCTACACTACGGCTGCCACCTATAATACAAACTCACACTCACACACACGGAGATGCATGCCTCTAAGCAGTGGATAGTTCGTGACAATTTGTGCACGAACTGGAAAGTCGCGTTTCAGTTCAAGCTTGTAGATGGACATGTGGTGGATGCGTTATAATGCACGTGGCATCCTCTTGCTTGACGCATTATAATGTGCATGACATCATATTGCTTAATACTTTACAATGTACATGACATGATATTGCACATGTAAAAAAAATGTGAATGAAACACAAAGCCTAGTTTCGAGGGCCTATCCCAATCCACATACAAGGTGTGTTTCTTCATGGTGTTTGGAATGGATCGCGCAGTGATGGATTCTGCAATGTCGTTATGCCCGTTAAAGCCAGAGTGCGAACATGATGTGCATCGTTACCAGCTGCGTGTTGGAAACCAGTGCAGTTTCGCTCGTCGTGTCGTTCGTTTAGCTTCAGAATTCGCACACCGCCGTGAAAATGGGACTAACTGCAATAGTCAAAACGTGATTAACAGTTGGAGTGTTTGGTATTGGGGCGTGGGGGGGTGACGGTAAGCCAGAAGGGATTGAATAAACAAAGTGCACACCCACTTGCCCCCCACCAAAGAAAAGCTAAAAGAGCCCCAGGCTCCCTACTCAAACCTGATGACAGCAAATCTAAGGGGTGGAAATTGAGAAAGTGATGATTGTATCGAGCCGAAATTATGACTGGTGATGCGGCGTTGGCAGTGGTGCACAGGCACAATGAACATATTCGTCTTTAACACAACGGCTTTTAAACATACTATATATATATAAAAAGGGCGATATTTCGGGCAATGGCCCTTCATGTCATATAGGCCACAGAGATTATCCATATATATCTGGCTTCTCTAGAAGGGTTAATAGCCCTGAAATGTCACCTATTAGATTTTTTTGGTCTTTTAAGGCTCACTGTGTTGTTGCCAAATGTGTTCCTGAAGAAGGCGCAGTCCCGTTGAGTGCATTAAATATGCGCCAAATGCAACATTACATCGCATGCCATAATCAAAATACAGGGTGCTTCAAAAAAATGTCAAGACTTCTGAGAATTTTCTTCAACAATACCACACAATAAATGTGCCTCCGGGCTCTGGAGACCACCTGGAGAAGATTCCAGGCACGTGTTGACAATGATGGCGAATAAGTGGAGACTCTTTGGATTTTTGAAGCTATTAACATTACATTTGTCATCATGTTACAGTGTATTATCCGTTCCTTTTCCATTCAAAACGATAGTCCCGTATAAGTGTTTTTAAAAAATGTAAGCACCCTGTATATAAACAGCTCCGGTCCCCAAAGAAAACTTAATCCAGCAAGCGGCGGCATTTGTTCATCACAAAGAATTGGCAGGACATGGGGCAAGATTGGAGCCTCGATTGAGGCAGAGTAACCTCGAGAATGGACTATGGGACGGCACCATCGGTTGGTTGACCTTTGAGGAGCACGCGCGAAAAGAAATGCACGCGGTTAACCAATATTAATGGTTACAATAAAAGCCCTTTGCGCCCGTGGCGTCATGGCGCCGGAGTTATATCGGGAGTATTGTTATGCACGGGAGCGATTCGCGGGGAGGATGACTCACGCTCATAAACGTAACGCCGGATTCTAAGTTTGACGCAACACGTGACATTAAACACGTGCGCCCAGAGCACTCGGCCTTTGCGCGCATCGTGCAAAGCAAAAACATCAGCAGTTCCAGTAGCACTGCATTGCCGCTCCTCTTGTCTGTGTAGCCCGTCATAATCAATTTGAGCGCACGTGACCGACCGACTGACGGCCAACAGAAAGTGATGCAGCACTGTGCGCACGGTCACCGGTGCTGATGAGTCCTAATGAGGACTAAACCGGGCCACGGTTGCCACGTCGCTGCATCACTGCTGCTGCTGCTGCTATCAGTCAAACTTGCGGAACATTATTTTGATTGTGACCTTGTGGGATATTTTTTTAGTTATCGACATCGGCTTAATATATATTTTTTACATCAGGGAATGGTGGATACCTCAGGGCGGTTATTGAAGGCAGACCGAGACGACAATTATTCGACTAAAATGTGGATGAGAGCAGGTTGGATTGCTTTTGGAGATGGGGGAGGGGGAAACCTTTTCACAATGAAAAGCAACCATCCTAATGCGTCTAAACAAAACGTGTAGAATCGATGCGTAGTACCTGCTCTGGCGTACGCTTCAAAAAAGACAGTCGCCGACAAAGAAGATGGGACAAAAGCTGAAGAGTGCACAAAGAAAGCATGCAGAGAGGTGAGCGCGTCTGGAATTCAACTATAAACTAACGTATATTTTTTTCTTTGCACGGAAAGATTGGAAGAAAAAGGAGCACGTGGATCGACAGGACGAACGCGAGTTCGAGACGTCCTATTGACTGGCGAAGACAAGCCACGTGCTTTGTGGAATTGTATTTAAAGCGACCTTAGAATCTGCAGAAGTGTGTAGAGTAGTGGGACTTTATTTTTTAAAGCCACTCTAAGCGATTAGGCCCAATGTTGCACAACGCGTAACATGTTTTTTTGAAACTGCAAGGTGCGGTGATAAGTGCAAATAAAAATGTGTATTTTTCCAAGAACAGCCATTGTAAAAGTATGTTTCTATCTACGTGGCTTTACCCATAGAATAAATAGAGGATAATAACAATGTCAAGTTATACGTTTTACGAGCAGAATTAATTTTTATATCAGTGAAAAACAATTCCTGGAAATTGGCCTTTGTGTAATTGTTACCCAATACTTCAATAAACTTTTATTTAATATAATTTTTTCATTATTTTGCATTACGTAACAAATGGTAAAATCACGTAGATAGGTTCAAATAAAAGAACAAAAAACATTACAATCACGAAAGCTTTAAGTCAAAATGATTTTATTTTAAATTTCAAACTATCATCGTCGTCGGCATCGCAGTCTCGGGAGACCACAGATGGCACGTGCCTTGGGAGGAGGTTTTGGTCTTAGCGCAGCGTCTGCTGTGGCAGTGAACTCCAATTCGCGAGAGGCAGACGTGGCCGCAGTTGTCACATTTTTGGAGACCGGCTCCGGATGTTGTCGATGTTGTAGTGGTGTCACGATGTTCCTTCCTCTTCACTCTCTTTGCTTCTCGTTGGTGAGCCACAGTTCTTCCGTTAATCAGCAGCCTGCTGGGAAGTGCCCGCTGCCAGTGAAGACGTTCCTGGGCAGCATCTTCCGAGGCGTCGGTGTTGATGGCGACGGACTTGAGGTCTTGCTTGCACGCGTCTTTGTAGCGTAGATATCCACGTCGACTTATAGCGCAGTGATGGACTACACCAGCTGGTGGCAGTGGCTACGCACGTGGTCCTGTAGTCCAAGCGGTGTGGGGGCAGCAGCGAGGGTTGCTGGATCACGCACATGTGAAGAGGATGAGCTGTACTCTGGCTCGCCAGGAGAAGGCGGTACGGTAAACGTGGACTCCGACCGTTCCGTCTCATGGAACCTCTTTTTGGCCAGTATTAAAGCGTGAAAAATAGGAATAGGTTTACCCTTTCTGGCACGACGACATGTGTTAAGATGTTCGAACACCAAATAGATCGATTTTGCAAGGAATCAACTCTGCATTAACCACACGTACTCGCGGTGAACATGCAAACTGATTGGCCTACACCAGAGACGACCTTCCGTATGACCCAGTCTCACCAGTGTCAAATCAGAGAACCCCAAAAGGCAAACAGTACAAAGACAATGCACTCTCAGACCATTTAAAGCTCGGGGTGAGCTGCGAAATCCACCCGTTCCGTCTCGCTATGGGATCGCGTGTTGCCCCCTTGCACGTGCGGGGTTGCCTCCCGGCGCTCCAGTTTCCTCCCGCATTCATTGGCCAATAGCAGCTTTCGTATATAGAGGAGCGCAGAGTTTGCGTGGGGAAGTTGGTGCCGGTTCACCGGCTGGCTGCTGCTGGTGCTGCCCTCCTGCCACCCTGTGACTCCTCCACGTGCCTCTCGACTCACTCTGGTGCAGCACGTCACAAGTTGACATTTCTCTTCTTGGTTCTTTCGGTAAAGTCACGTAGAAGGGAAGTAATAAAATAATAAAAATAAAACATAATAAAATAATTCTCACGACGTTTCGGCCACAACGCAAGCAGCCGTCCTCAGGTGAAGAGCAGGTCTGTAGGGAAGACAGCGCTGTCTTTTTATTATTATTTTATTATTTCCCTTCTACGTGACTTTACCGAGAGAACCAAGAAGATGAATCCCTGCAGTCACGAAAGCTTTAAATGGAAAGTTGACATTTATTACATTATTCCATTATTTATTCCTACTAGGCCATAAAGCCTGTCTTCGCCAGGAAAACGTTTTCAATAAATATAATAATTTACCTGATATTATTTTTGTTACAATTTTTAATCAACGATCGGACAAACTTCTTCAGAAATGTGTACTTTTCCCGCAAAATGTGTTGACTTGATTCAACGTCGTATATTTAAAGATGTACCCATCGTAAATCGCTCAAGGTAATACAGATTCCGTTCTTGTTTTTTATTAGAAATAACTAAAAGTTATAAACTTAATTCTCTATGAAGGGGAGTTCTCCTATCTTGTACCGTCATCGAATTATTCAGATTTGAACATTTATTTTTTAGTTCAAAACCGCTTGAATCCGAAATATCTCAAAAACAATAAAATATAAAACAATGGCTCTCCCTTTAATTTGATTTGCTGTTTAACGCTCTATCAATATTATATTTTGAACGGTTTCTGAATAACACCCACAAACAAGTTTACGAGGCACTAAAAATTGAGCTTTGGGGGCCTTAAAAAAATTTTAAATCTCCGATTTTCAGACGTTTCCTGTTGTTTCTGTCCTAAAAGCGACCTATGTCCCAAATTTCGGCTTTCTACCTTGTCGGGAATTACCCGCGAGGTTTTTTCAGACATACAGATTAAGGTATTTATTTACATAGATACCACTTTGTGGGAAGCCACTACTGGTCCTTGTCATCGTAATGTCCACACCTGGCACAGCAACTTGTGCCTGACCGTACGATCTCGGCTCACGTGGTAAAACAGCAGGTGTATTGCATCAAGCAATGTCCGGACCGGTTTCAACTATCAGTGTCTCATCAGCAGTCAGGCTTGTTTCAAACTATCCTGGTTAACGGCCAGATATTTCTATGCGAGTATCCGTTTAGTTAGATATGGGATAAATACGAAATAAAATTCCATAATCCGAGACTTAATATCTAGACCGAATTTTAGTGATTTTTTTTCATCATCTGAATATTGGCAGCGCAATTTAAATACTGCCTTGCATATTGGTGCATACACTATCACAAGTGAATGGGATTTCACCCGCCAGGTTTTGGAAAGGTAACTTAAGGCAGATGAGCACCTCAGAGGCCAATGGCTCTCCCAATCGGTTTGTGTGGGACCCTGAGTAATAATCTGTTGATGACTATAAACTATGTTTAATTTTACAGGTAAGGCTCACTGAGCGATATCACTGTTTTTCAAAAGCGACCTGTCCACAAATAGCTCAACGATGTGGCTTATCACGTGGACATCTATAGCAGCCAAATGCTCTTAAACGCGTGATGTTGATTCTAAATGTGGAAGAAAAAACCGGAGGATCCGAATAAAAATCCAGGATAAGCATCGAACCCACGACCTCCTGTATACCAAGCGAGGTAGTAGCTAACATCCCCTAGCCACCGTGGCGGGTGATCCATCAGGAGCCATCCACAAACACTGAGAAAGCACGCGAGCTGCTAGAACGCGGCGACTTCGTTCAGCTGCCAACCACGAAACTCGACGAAATTGACGACCAAGAATATTTCACGCGGACCCAAGCGTGACCCAGTTGAACGTTTGTTTAAAGAATGATTTACGCACCACAGTGAGCACGTGGAACAATCACAACACCCCACCCCCTCCCATACTCGATGGCCTGAATTCATGAGGCAAAATCTCAGCACTAGGAGCATCTGAGCTATAAGATCGGAGACAAGGAAGAAGAATGCAATACGTGCATGGGGTTCATTCCTAAACTTTACAACAGTATTAAATACATACTCTCTGGCTCTTTCTGTAAAGTCACATAGGTGAAAATTTTAAATAAAAACAAGAATACAAAATTTAGATAAATTAAAATAAATTTAATCAGAACGGCAATGACCTGGCCAACCCTCCCCCCCCCACCGCCACTCCGCCAAAGAAGATCCCCCCCCCGCCTGCTCTGTCCGGTTTTCCTGATGTCGTCGATGCCCCTGGTAACACCGTCCAGAATGTCAGGCTGCTGCGATGTGTGATGTGAGCGAGGATGTGGAATAAATAATTTTATATTTTGACAAAAAATATATTTTTCAAATAATGTTTTGCGAAAGTCCCCGCGAGCTCGTGGGCCCCCCGCCACCACTCCAGCCGTGGGGAATCGGGGCCCAAGGTGGCAACACGGCCACCAACAACGGGAGGTCCGCTGCGTGTGTCTCATGCCCGGCAGCTGTGGCATCCGGTCGAGAGGGTGGCAGGGGTTTGTCAAGGTCTGGTGATATCATCGCCATGATCACCTCTTGGAGGCGAGGGGGGGTCTCTTTGATTTTGACCAAAAGTGTCCCGTAAGAACTGCCCCACCTTCCTCCTCCTCCTCCCTCCGTCTGTTGCTTTGACACCTCGTGCCATAAAATAAATAAGGGGACCGGCTCTTCTGTTTGGCGTTGTTGTTGTTGTTGTTGTCTCTCGCGTGATCGAAACGGCAACTTCGCACGGCCGGAAACTCACGCGGCGTCCGCGCGCGGGGATAAACACTAAGCAATATTTCGCCGCCCTTATTATTTTTTTCGTAATGTTTTTTTAAAAATGTGTCCGAAAACGAAGCAAAAAAACACATGCATGTTCTACAAAGCCTATCCTCGCGTCGGTTGTTTTTTTTGTTCTTGTGCAAAATAATGAATCCTTACGGATCAAAGTAGACGTGATTGTGAAAGGGAGAAATGGGCTGCAAGACTCCATTAAAAAGAGACTCTCGCTTTGGAGGCGAGGGAAGAAAGGGCAGGAGTGGTGGGGTGGGGGGCGAACTGAAATAAAAAAGCATCGCCTTTATTTTATTTTGTTGGGGAGCGGGGGTTTGGGGGGGGGATCCTTTATTTCGACATTGAAAGCGGCTTTGTAAGAGCGTTCGACAAGGCGATGCTTAATTATGGTTTATCCTTTGAAGTGTGTGTGTGTGGGGGGGGGGTGTCCTTGTTTTTTAAGGGTCGGTGTTGTGTGGGCCGTGGATGGATATAGTGGTGTTTGTCTGGTGCGTTGCCTTTGAAAGTGGGCGTTATGTTCTGCCGCGTGGGGGGGGTGGGTGGTGGGTCGGGGGGGGGGGTTGATGTTGGGGTAGGGGGTGGTGGTCGATGTTGTATTAAAGCGGGCTGGTTAGGATGGTCGTGTGGAAACATCGGTGGAATCCTACATCTGTATTTTCCTCCCCATCGCATACCCGACAACCCCTTATCAGTGCCCTCACCTTATTACAGACAAATTCGGACCCTATTGGTCACCCCGTGCCCCTAATAAATCTCAACGTTCATCCTACAAAGTCACATTACAGGGCAGAAAGACGAACAAAAACGACAAAATTAATGTGCCCGTATTAAAACGGCTGTACGCCGTTTGGACCTTGCAACTCAATTTTCCTGTATAAGATTACGGGGTAGATGGTTGACACGGGGTATGCCATCGCCACGAACATCGCAACGCTGAGATGTACGTGTGTATGTTGAACTTACTAATAGGGTGTTTCCCCTTTTTTCTGGCAACAAAACTGACACCTTTTGCAAGGAATTATGCTTACATTAACCACAATACTATCAGTCAAATGCAAACAAAAAACAATACACTGATAATTTATGCATTGTCTTTGAAACTGATTGGGCCACACCAGAGACAGCTTTCTTTGGAGCCTAGTCTCATATGGTGTTCGACCAGATGACGCCTAAAGGCGCACATGTTGCCAGAAAAAAGGGGAACCCCCCTATTAGTATATTTTGGTACTGGCAAAGGAGGTCCCATGATATGTTGAACTTCTTTCGCACCGTACGTAGCCGTACCGTGCTCATCGGGGTTGCGAAGGAGATCGTGATCGCGTGAATTCATATCTTAACACCCGTCATCCTCATCATCACCAACGCCTCCACCACCATCACCAGCGCCATCGATGCTACACCGATCAATTCTAAATGCATACCGTACAATAATAAACATCACCACCAATCAGCAACGTCTCACTGAAACATTTTGGTATTTTTTTTAGTCGCCCATGCTCACCAAGCGAATGTCGTCTTAATGACACATCGGCGAAAAAGAACACTGAGACTAAGAACGGAGTGGCAGCCAAGGAATGGAACGCGCCTGATCGCTCCAAATCTCCACCGTGATGGAGATGGAGCGATGATTTCAGTTTGTGTGCAGATCCTGGACGGGTTATTGTTCCATCGCATGAATGTCGAGAAGTGGCGGCGGACTAGGAAGGCACCTATCCTCGCAGTGGATTGACCACGGCAGGATTACGACGACGATGACGAATTACACCTCACTCACTCTACGATCAAAATCAAGAGCTGTCCCGTCCACTCACGCGTCTCCCATCGCATTTACAAAAAAACACACACACAACCATTTATTGCAATAAACGCCGCTAATTTCCACCTCGTTTGGCCGGGAAGCCAGCCAAAGAGCCTGCAGACTCTGAGACACAATTGTCACGCGGGGTCGTTTTGTGTCCACACACGCGCACACGTACGCAGTGACGGCGCGAGGCATAGGGAGCGAATCAAGGCAAATGTGTAGGGCTCCCAAGTGATCCAAGGGGCTCCCGATTCCATGAGCAGAGTCTTAGCGATGATGCGTGAAATGTCAGCTTTGATTCAGATCAAAATAAACATAAAAGGCTAATTGACGCAACAAAGTTAATCACGGTGGTGTCGTCTCTCGTATATCGTGGCTGTCTCTCCCCCCCACCCCTCTCGTCTCATCTCTGCATCTCTGGTCTCGCAAACGGCTCACGAGGAGTTTGTCATTTTAAATGGAGGGAGCAAGCCATCACCGCCGCTCACAAAGACAACGATCCCCCGTGTAGCCTTAACAGGATGAGGGGGGGGCAAATGCAGTTAGCGAGCATCAATGAACGCTGGCACGACCCGGCCGCCTTTGTCTCCCCAGTAGCAATGTTTTACACACCGCACCAGTTAAGGCTGAGTCGACCTCGGGGTTGCCCAGGAACGGTTCAGATCGTTGTCATTGGTGTTGGCCGTGAGCCGGAATCGAACTCGGATCGCCAGGGTTCCTAGGGCAACACGCTAACCGCTCCACCACCGCTCCTAGGAGAGACAATCACACACACAAAGACGCGCACAAACAACCACCAACCACACACACACACTCGTATGAGCGGCACAGCTTCCACTCCCGCACGCGGGCACTCTCGTTGTCGCTCTGTGAGATTTGGGTGTTTCGGAGCAGTGGGCCTTTTGCGGCAGCTTCGGAGAGCATCCGACCATCGATGTGCCGGTTTCAAGAGCAGCAATAACAAACAAGCCCACAAAGTTTGTCAAACATTCACTGCTGTTAAATTTCGATTTAAAGCTTTCGTGACTGCAGGGATTCATCTTCTTGGTTCTTTCGGTAAAGTCAC
>CM025615.2:6196318-6211537 GCA_014621495.2 Entosphenus tridentatus | reverse complement strand
GGTCGTTTTTTCCACTGAGCAAACTCGAGCCGTGCCGGGGCCCGTGCCGAGCTGGCCCCAGCGCGAGTCAGGTGGCACCAGGTCGTTTTTTCCACTACGCAAACTGGAGCCATGCCGGGGCCCATGCCAAGCTGGCCCCAGGGCGGGTCAGGTGGCACCAGGTCGTTTTTTCCACTGCGCAAACTCGAGCCGTGTCGGGGCCCGTGCCGAGCTGGCCCCAGAGCGGGTCAGGTGGCACCAGATTGTTTTTTTTCTCCCACATCCGCTGTTGCAGGGAGAAAATATCGGTGCATATACAAATGTGTTCGTGTGGGTGTGCAAGCGTGTATGTGTGTGTATTTTCATAGGTGCTCGCTAAAAACACTTGCCCCAACAGTCTGTTGAGGCTATGTGGGGGATCTTTGCTTTGTATTTGTGCGTGTATGGGGAGCGGTGGTGTAGCAGTTAGCGTGCCACGCTACAAACCCGGCGACCAGGGTTCGACTCCTGCTCATGACTGGAATATCTGAACCAGTCCTGGTCCTCCACTGGGTCGACTCAGCTTTAAATAAGTACCTGGTGCGGTGTGTAGACATCAGCACTGGGGAGACAAAGGCGGCCGGGAGTGGTCCTGGCCACATAACTCCCTCGTGTGCCATGCTGGCCTTCATAGGTGCTCACTAACAATACTTGCCCCAACAGTCTGTGCAAGGCTATATGCATGCGTATGTTGAAAGAAAAAGTGCACTTAGCCTGGTACAAGTGCCGTGGTGACATCACCGCCACTTAGTGGCGAATGGCGGTTGTTGTATGATTGAAAACTGAGTCCAACCCAATAAAGATGCTGCTGATTATATGTGTCATTAATAATTATAGCTGATAATGATGCTGATGAAGGGTTTGCTTTGTGTTTTTTTCAGAGGCTGAACCCAGGCATGGCAGCATCTCCGCCACAACCGTACGTCCAACTCCCCCACCACCAAGGCCTTGTCACCTCAGAAGCCAACCTTGAAGTCCAACTTTTTTGTTACTCATCACGTTTTTTCTCAATTTCATTCCGACCGTCCTACCGGCGTAATTTCCTGAGACATGAGCGTCCCGTTCGGAAACCATCGCAGAGAGCAGTGCATCACCCCGTGTTGGAGAACGGCCCCGGCAGGACCGTGACAGCGGCTCAGCGGCAGGGCCTTCGCCGCTTGCTGCGGAGGTTCTCAGTCCGAATCCATTGGCAGCCCGAAAATAATGATGCAAACGTATCGATCATAAAATACGGGCTATCGGCTTCACAGTGGACGTTAAAGATCACGTGACATCACTCGTCGCGGGCCAAATGTGCCAAATGTGAAAAAAAAACCACGCTTTTAAAATTACAGCACAGGGACTCCTCTACCTATGAACGAGTTAGGTTCCAGAGTTATGTTCGTAAGTCGATTTGTTCGTAAGTCCAACTTTACTCCTTTAGATTCCAAACACGTTGTACGGCGTGTAAACTAAACACGGGGAATGGCTTTACAAGTTGTACAATCTCCTGTAGATGTAGATGCCACTGGTTCTTCACGTTCTGCAGATGTAGATGCTACCGCCGCCGCCATCTATTGCGCGGCGGTTGAACTTTCGACTCTCGGTCCAAACAGGCGACTGGACATACGGACAGGTTTCTTCGTATCTCTGAAAGTTCGTAAGTGGAATGTTCGTCAGTAGAGCAGTCCCTGTACACAGCAATCATCGCCTCCTTACTCTGAAAATCCACACGTTTTGAGTTTCAGTTCACGCCGTTGAACACGTACTCATTCAGTAACGTCCAATTCTATCTTGCGTGTCTCGTCTGTTGCGTCCTATCAGCTCACGGCCTCCGCTGGTAAAGTTCGTGAAGGCAAAGTACGATTTTGTGGCCCGGAGCAGCGCAGAACTGTCAATCAACAGGGAGGAGACTCTTGAGGTAAAACGAATCGTTCGGTGACGTCGCTGCGTTGGCAGTGGTGCAATCAAGTTAAGTTAAAAAAAAAAGGCGATTACATTACTCGGCGCAAAAATACGCCCCCTGACGCATATCTGTCTGACCCTGCAACAAAACATTTTTGTACGAATGGAAGGGTTGACACTTTTTTTCACCGAACAAACCCAGAGACATATTTCTGAGTCAGCCGAGACGTATCCGAACTGCGCAGTATTCAAGAACTGTAATTAAGTTCTACGCGATACCGCTGGCTCAGTGTGCAGGTTGTCGCAGCCAATATTATGTTCAAAATTTACTTTTGGGTTGAACCATGTAATGATCTGGGAATGACGTTCACCGCCTGACATAGCCATATGAATGAAATTGCAATTTGTACAAGCAGTTTAACGTACTGATTATTGTGTTAATTCACCAGTAAGTTTGAAGTACAATTCTCACAAATAAATGTATGTGGCAACCTGATCATACATACATATATACAGAGACCCTCCCCATATAGCCCTCACAGACTGTTGGGGCAAGTGCTGTTAGCGAGCACCTATGAAGGCCGGAATGGCACATGAGGGGGTGGGAGGCGATGTCCACGCATCGCACCAGGTACTAATTTGAGGCTGAGGTGACCTAGGGGAGGCCCAGAACCGGTTCAGATAATCGTCACTGCTGTCAGCCATGAGCGGAAATCGAACTCGGGTCACCGGGTTCGCAGCGCAGCGCACTAACCACGACACTACCGCTCCCCTTATATATGATGCTGGTTATAATCACTGGCGAAACGTTGTACTCAGATTGTAAATGTTGTGGATTTGCTCTTCAATACATCGGTGTGCTGTACTAGTAACTAATTGGCACGTGCTGTTTACGTGACAAACCTTACTTATTGGCTGTGTCGGGTGGTGGCGGGTTTAACGACACATTTATATACGTATGCGATCTAACCCAAAAAACTATTTTATGGATGATATTGGTGGCGAAAGCCTATGTGTTCAACTGACATACATAATAAGGACTTGCACGAACGCCTCCAGTGACTGGCCTCTTCGCTTCCTCCCAGGTCCTGGATGACAGCAGCAACTGGTGGAAGGTGCAGAACGAGAACGGGTCCGTTGGCTTTGTTCCCAGCAACATGGTCGAGCCCCTGGTGAGCGGTCAGCGGCGTCTTGTGATCATGGATCGCACGATCCAGCACTACCCGTGTCACTAATTCACACAGATGGTGGTGGTGGTGGTGGTGATCATTTTTTCAATGGCGTGACAATGATTATGATGGTCTTGAAACTGGGTGGTGGTGGTGGTGGTGACAGCGTTGATGATGATGAAGACGATGCTGATGATGGTGGTGACGATAATGACCATCACATTGACAATGGTGTTGATAATGACGATGACATTGATCATATTGATGATGATAGTGATGATGAGTATTACGATAATGCTTATGGTGGGGATGATGTTTATGGTGATAGTGGGGGTGGTGGCAGGATTGATCATGATGATGGTGGTTGTTGTTGATGATGATTGTGCTGATTGTGATAATGATGATGATGGTAGTGGTGATGATGATCTGTCCCGAGACCTACTGTCAACGAGCCTTCAACACTTAACGTGGCCTCAAAGTGCACCTGGCCTGGCACAGGCGCTGTGGTGAATGGCAGGTATTGGTATTGGATGATGATTATGATAATGATGATCTCATTGCAGAGGAAAGGCAGAAGCCCCCATTCCGCCGGACTGGATAGGCACTTCTTTGACGACAACGCAATCTGTGAGCACCACCATCACCACTACCTCTACCATCACTACCACCATGACCACTACCACCACGACCACTACCGCGACCTCTATCGCTGCTATCAGCACTACCACTAACAACAACCACTACCACTATCAATACCATCAACATCTCTAATATCTCCATCACCACCATCACCACTAAGACCCACCATCACCACAACCACCACCATCGTTGCTACCACCACCATTCCTGCTATATCCATCACTAATACTGGTAGGAACCTCCTGGTTACACCAGCCCACAGGGGATTATTGTGTCCGTCCGTCGTGCAGGGAGGGGCTGGTTGGGGGGGAGGGGCTGGGTGGGGTGGGAGGGGTGGGGCTGGGTGGGGAGGGGCTGGTCACCCCGTGGTGCCCTTATAAAACTCAACGTTTAACCAACTCCCGCCGGCTTGTGCCCGCCCTCAAAGTCGGGCATATTTGCGGAATACACCACGCCGCCGTTGACCCTGGCCATTGACCGAGCAACCCAACGTTCCTACCAGCTCCCTCCGCAGGATTGTGTTATTTCGTGTTACGGGAGAAATGCTATTTGCTCTGAATAAGGGCCATTGCCCAAAACATCGTCTACTACATACCCTTCCTTTAAAGGCCACAGTGTTGTTGACCAATGTGCTGAGTTGTATTAAATGCACCGTGGAGTGAGTCGTGCTCACCGTCGTATGTACGTTGAACTTGTTTTGTACGTAGCGAACAAGAGTGCTAAAGAAATTCGTTTTTAATTTAGGAGCCTCGTTAGGGGTTGACGTCTGGGCCGCATGGGGCATGAGTCACGTGGCAATGCCACTGTTCTCGCAAATGAGGAACTGGTGGCAGAAGGTGGCATCAGTGTTCGAGGCGAGGCGGAGGCCCCTGTCTCACCACTCGCCTCGCCCACCGTGGGTGAAAATGTTGATCTCAATTTGCGGACGTTGAGAGGGGCGTAGAAACACGACTTTAGCGTGATAGCGTCATAAATTGCCGTGCTGCGCACTGCGTGGTCAGCAGCAGAAACTAATGTCCGTCCCGTCCTTCCAACGACAGACAGCGCGCCTGAACGAAGAAAAGACCCATTCGACCGTAAGTATTCAAACCTAAAATCGGTTAACATTCAGGCACCGTTTTACGCCATTTGTTTGCTAGGCGCCCTGGCAATTTTGAGTCTTGGGGGGGAGGAGGGGGGAGGCTGTGCTCGGCAGCCGTGGTGGAACTCCGAATCGAACCTTTGGCTCAATTGTGGAGGGTGCGTGGGGCATGGTGAGCGAGGCTGCCCGAAAGAGGAGCAGAGCCAACCTGCAATGACCGGGCAGGACGTCGTTGTTGTTGGCCGTCGTTCGGTGAATATCTCCTAGGCACATGGCACGCTATCTCTCTTGGTGTCTCAGTCGCTCGGAATCGACCAGCGAATTATTTTATTTCCGGTTAAAAAAAAAACTGAAACATGACCAATAAATAATAACAAACGACCAGTTGCTACATCACCAATGGCTTTACTTGTTCCGGCGTCTCCTTTCGAATGGCAAAGTGAAGATTTGCAAAAATTATTTGAGGACATCGAGAGGGAGCAAGATGGCATGACCTTCATGTGGTGTTCTTGTCGAGAAAGAGAGAGAGTTTCGATTTACAGCTTTCGTGACTGCAGGGATTCATCTTCTTGGTTCTTTCGGTAAAGTCACGTAGAAGGGAAATAATAAAATAATAAAAAATAAAACATTATAAAATATTTTATTATGTTTTATTTTTATTATTTTATAAATAAAAAATAAAACATAATAAAATATTTTATTATGTTTTATTTTTATTATTTTACGTAATAAAATATTTTATTATGTTTTATTTTTATTATTTTATTATTTCCCTTCTACGTGACTTTACCGAAAGAACCAAGAAGAGAGAGAGTCTCTCTCTCGATCTGTGCAGCGCACAGTCAGACAACACAACGAATGTAGTCAAATAGCTACCGCACAGCGACCCATCGTACATTTGCTATGAGCAACGTTGTGGCTTTACTCTAGGCATTCAGTGGTGCCGCGGTGTCGAGATGTTGTCTCGCTCGCCAGGTATACAGGAGGTCGTGGGTTAGATCCCGATCCTGACGCCTGCTGCTGTATATTTGAGTTTGCGTGTCTTTCTCTCTCTCTCCCAGTGGTCGCGTGGATTTGTCTCCGGGACCTCCAGTTTTTCCCCTCCACATTTAGAATTAACACGCGTTTCGAGTATTTTGCTGCTTTAAAGTTCCACGTGAGAAGCCACTTCGTTGAGCTGTCATTTGTGACCAGGTCACTTCTGATAAAGAGCTAACGGCTCAGTGAGCTTTACCTGGTAAAATAAAAAAAATTGTTTATAAAAAAAGAAGTTTATTCACAAGCACGTATCTACACCATTGAAACCTCATTTGCCAGTAAAAAATATGATAATTGTTTTTTTACCCTTCTATCTGGCAACAAAACTGACACCTTTTTTTGCGCCTTTTGGCGTCATCTGGTCCAACCCATGTGAGACTAGGCTCGAAGGAAAGCTGTCTCGGGTGTGGACCAATCAACTTCAAGGACAGTGCACATTATCAGAGTTATGTTTTTTGTTTGCATTATAGCTGCAGGTATTGTGGTCTATGCAAACATGACTCCTTGTAAAAAAGGTGTCAGTTTTGTTGCCAGATAGAAGTGTAAAAAAACAATTATCAAGCACGTATCTCTCTCTGAGTCACCATCTCTCTGCACCCACCCCTCCCATC
Organism: Entosphenus tridentatus; assembly: GCA_014621495.2. Lineage (NCBI taxonomy): Eukaryota > Metazoa > Chordata > Hyperoartia > Petromyzontiformes > Petromyzontidae > Entosphenus > Entosphenus tridentatus. The sequence goes on along the minus strand of CM025615.2, from coordinate 6,205,097 downwards.
TCTCTCTCTCTCTGCGTGTGTTCTGTGTCTCACGTTTTGCTCCCCCTCCCCCCGCTCACTCCAGGCCGCACCACACAGATGGACCTCCTCACGATCGAGCTGCAGAACCGGCTCATGCTGGCAGCCAAGCCGCCCGCGAGCCAGGCGAACCACGTGACCCGGGATCCGTTGTCCGAGATCTCGATCCACTCGCAGCCGGCCGACGTTCAGCTGTGGCTCAGCACGCAGGGCTACCACCATCGGTGGGTCGCTAACACACTTCCGCCGCCACCTTCCCGCGTCAAACGTCAGAGCTGGAAAAAAGGCCAGAGGGCGCTTGGCGTTGCCCACCCCCTGTCCTGGGTTTTAAACGATGAAACGAGATTATTAATTCTAGATTTGAAGCTTTCGTGACTGCAAGGATTCATATTCTTAGGTTTTTTCGGTAAAGTCACGTAGGTAAAAAAATTAAATTAATAAAAGTAAAATTAAAATACAATTAAAATCACGACGTTTCGGAGGCAACACAAGCTTACTTGATACAGCTATCGTGCTGTGACGGTTCCACCTGAAGACGGAAGCTTGTGTTGCCTCCGAAAGGTCGTGATTTTTATTTTATTTTTATTTTACTTTTATTAATTTTAATTTTTTACCTACGTGACTTTACTGAAAAAACCTAAGAATAAAGATGAAACGAGAGTGTAATGCAGTGGTTAGCGCACTGCGCTACGAACCCAGCGACCCGAGTTCGGTTCCCGCTCACGGCCAACACCAGGGACGAATATCTAAACTGATGCTGGGTCTTCCCTAGGTCGACTCGGCATTAATTGATTCCCTGGTGCAGTGTGTAACTATCAGCACCAGGGAGACAGAGGCGGCCCGGGCGTGGTGCTAACCAACCACCCCTTGTGTGCCATGCCAGCCTTGTATGAATGTACGTTGAACTTCTTTCGCACCGTACGCAGCCAACTGTACTCATCGGAGGTGTGAGGAAGGACAGCACTTGCCCAACAGTGTGTTAATGCTATACGGGGGATCTTCGTATTTGTTGTGGGTATACAGGACTCAGGCCCACCTGACTGGCATCAATGGGGATCAGCTGTTTGCGATGTCACGTGATTACATGATGGTAGTCTGCCCTGAGGAGGGAGCTCAGCTCTACAGCCGCCTGGACCAGTGCAGACCTCACAGCTGGGTGAGTGGACACAACGATCCCCCCTCCCCTCCCGCCCTCCCATCCTTGCCAAGCAACAGGACTCACGCGCACCATCTCCACCACAATCAAGCTAAACAATTTTCATTTTTAACCGGACGATGTAGCTCTTTTTCAGAAGCAACCTGGCTATCACAAATGATAGGTCAACGAAGCGGCTTATCACGTGGAAATCTATAGCAGCAGCCAAATAACTCGAAATGCGCGATGTTGATTCTAAATGTGGAGGGGAGAACCGGAGGACCGCAGAGAAAAATCCACGCGAGCACGGGGAGAGAAAAATACGCAAACTTCACATATACAGCAGCAGGCGTCAGGGTCGGGATCAAACCCACGACCTCCTGTACACCAGGCGAGGTAGTTAACACCTCCTAGCCACTGTGACGATGATGATGAGAGAAAGAGAGATGCAAACTCCAAAACTACAGCATGCGTCGGGGTCAGGATCGAACCAACGACCTCCTGTACACCAGGCGAGGTAGTTAACACCTCCTAGCCACTATGACGATGATGATGATAGAGAGAAAGAGATGCAAACTCCAAATATACAGCATGCGTCAGGATCAGGTTCGAACCAACGACCTCCTGTATACCTGGCGAGTTAGTTAACATCTCCTAGCCACTGTGACGATGATGATGAGAGAGAGAAAGAGATGCAAACTCCAAATATACAGCATGCGTCGGGGTCAGGATCGAACCAACAACCTCCTGTATACCAGGCGAGCTAGTTAACATCTCCTAGCCACTGTGGTGCCCAACTACTGCCGGTCACGGCGAGACTCGTAAAAGCACCACGACAACACCCACAGCTACACGCCCGATACCCACAGCCACCCACCCACGAACCGATGATGCCCACAGCTACCCGGTAGCCGTGGATGGTGCCTTCGTGTAACAGCGGGCACGCTGGGATTGCAATCCAGCGCGCCGTACCGGGTGACGGCCTTGTGACGTGCTGTGAGTTTTCATGTTGGATCATGTTTGTGTTTTCGCTCAGGACCAGAATTTCAGCAACGACCTGGGGAGGCGAATGCTCATGATGCCGAAGTACAATTAGCTACAAACGCATCATCATTCCAAGAGAAAACATTTCAGTCACCATGACTCTACCAGGGCTCCAAACTCTTACACCTTAAAGACCACTCAGAACCCAACGTTCCGCATCCACAAACCTTCCCTGTTACAAGTTTCATCCCGGTACAGTGGTGAGCACGCCGATCTTGTAAAGCAAATGAAATGGGTTTGAATCCCAGTCGAGGAAAGCAAATTTCACTCATTACGCCAACTGCCCGTTATACTGCAGTAGGTCGATTGGCGACATCGAGTACAGCAAACCCTTCCGTCTCGCAGGTTTAGCTATCGCGGTTTTGCAACTGCGCGCCAGACTTGTTGAGGTACAGAGTTTGTCGACGATCGCGCCCCTGTGGCTCGTCGTAACTGCGCTGCTCGCGGTGACGCTGCCGCAGAAGAACACACGCGGCGCCATCTTGTCTCCATCTTGTCTCCATCTTGTCTGCCAAGTGGCCCATTGCGGGTGCCAGGCCACGCGGTGTTCACAGCCTCCAGTCAAGAGGAGGCAGCAAGGTTCAGCCACTATCGATTTTTTCTTCCTGTTTTGTACAGCACTGTACACGGATACCACGCGTACAGTCTTGTATACATTTAAAACAAAAGCATTCTATACATTTACCGTACAAGTTATATTTTAACACTACAAAATATATTTTACGCTCAAAATGCTTCCTGTTTAATGTGTTGGGTCATTGTAGAGCAGCGTAAAACAAAAGCAGGGGGAGGTGGGGCAAGGGTTTTGCTGTTTTGTGGTCCGGCGAAGTGTAGATCCTTGACTTTTTTTAACAACCTATGTGGTCGGATGTGTTCGTGCAAAACAGCTGAACGTCTCCTTGAGCCAAACACATGTTCTGTGCGAATGGCATTAGGGCGTGAGCGATCAGGATGGCCGGATAACATGCGCAAGACTGCAAGGGGTGCCAAAAATGTATAAATACAGTGAACTTCCACAGTTTTAACTGATTTGACAGATGCACCACAGAGGTGAGATGCGTCCAACAGGTAACACACATTCTTTGGGTCTTTCGGTAAAGTCACGTAGATGGGTTCAAAGAAAATAACAAAAAACTACGACGTTTCGATTGCAACACAAGCGGTCGTCTTCAGGAAAAGGGGGGTTTAGCTTCCAAAGGCAAACAGTGTATAAAGGTTTGAAATGGGCGTGGCCCAAATGTCAGCAGCCAATGAGAATGTAAGTGTTCGGCAGCGAGCCCGGCGGTGGTTCGTTTTCCACCAATCAAAGGGCTGCCAGGTGAAAATTAGCATGTTAAAGAGAAATTAGCATGTTAATGATAAATCGCAGGGCCGCAACCGAGGGGTCGGCGCGCGAAGTGACTGTGAAAGCGCAAGTTTGAAATGGGCGTAAAGCACAACTAACATCGGAAGGTGGTAGGATGGGAACATCAAAGCCAGTTATGACTTAAACTGGTTTATAACGTCCTTCCAATGATTACTCAGTTTGTACCCATCTTCTCGGTTGAAATTGTGTCTGTGTCGATATATATATATGGATGGCTTCTTAAACGAATCTTTGTTGATAGCCAGTGGGCTTGCAAAGTACCTTCGTCTTAGAGAAATCAATTTCGTGTGAGCCCACCGCATTAACCACCACTTGCATTAACATTGGCTGCTGACAATAGGGCTATGCCCATTTCAAACCCTTATAAACAGTTTGCCTTTGGAACCTAACCCCCTTTTCCTGAAGACGACCGCTTGTGTTGCGATCGAAACGTCGTAGTTTTTTGTTATTTCTTTTAACCTATCTACGTGACTTTACCGAGAGACCCTAAGAATATTAATTCCTGCAGTCACGAAAGCTTTAAGTCAAGAGGTAACACACAGTTTAACATGTAGTAGGCTGTCGTGACCAATATTGTCCATAAGAGGTTTTTGGGTTAGATCGCGTAACAAAGTAGTACAACAGCAGAACTCGAATTGTAAATGTTGTGGGTTTACTCTCCAACACACCGGTGTTCTGTACTCGTAACGAATTGGCATGTTTTGTTTACGTGACAAACCTTACTAATTGGCTGTGTCGGGTGGTGGCGGGTTTCACAATATTTATATTTTCGTGGTCCTACCAAAAAAAACTTATATTGTGGAGGTAACACAAAAAACAAACAAAGACAAGATACTTGACGGGCCCATTCTGAAATTAGGAACATTTATTTGTGCGTATTGGACGCTTACACAAGCACCAACATCTTAAACAGCCTTGCACGATCCAATGCCCAGCTGTAGTTGTTTTTATTTTCGCCTGGAGGGGATCCCCCTGATGACAACTGTCTCCAGGTTAGACCCAAGATTATGATTCTCCCTTAAGGGGGCTTACATTCTTCGATGGACTCAGGGTGCCGTTTAAGCTCAGGCTGGTTCCTTGAGTCAAACCTCGTTCGACGTTGCCACTCCTCGACGATTGTCGGATGTGGAAATACAGTCTGTGTGTCGTCCCGTGTGACTGCAGTCTCTCGCAGTTCTAAAACTGTCTGGGACTGGTGTAGATAAAGCAGAAGTGGCTATTGGTGGGGAGGATGGGGGGCACTGTTTGTTAATATTGCAATCAAGGTGAATCGCTCACGGGTAGAAAGTAGAATTTAGAATCGCAATCATAGAGAAAAAACGCAAGAAAAATCATCGCACATGGCTTCCATGATCCTTTTTCTCACGTGCATGTTTGGCCTCACAAGTATTTAATTGGCAAAGAGTTACCTTTGTTACCTGCCGAGCCACACAACGAGATGACGTCACACGGCGCAACCTTTTGATCAATTTTGTCGGGTTTCCCCGAATAGTAAAGCTAGTCTACGCTAACATTACATTATATGGTGTAATCTTTACGAGCGTTATCCTGACCTCCCTCTACAGACAGACGGAGACAGCTAATGCATTGTTGTCCTTCCCCCACACACATAGCATGGTTGGCTACGTACGGTGCGAAAGAAGTTCAACATACATGCACAACGCTTTCAACCTCAGTTGTGAAGTGATCCACGTTTGTTCTTGGGTTTTCGGCCACGTGGTAATTTTTGCCAAAATTCTTGTCATTAATGCTCCACCACCGGACAAAGATTTTCACATTGACAACGATATTATTTCATAGGTGGCTTTTCGCTCCTACTGCTTGGAAGCGTCATCAGACCGTGAACTCAGAAATTGAGGAGCGAAACGCCATCGTACGCCGATGTTGCATTCGGTCGTGAAAAATCTTAAGCCACCGGAGAGAGATGATACATTGACCAGGTCTGAACAATAATATCTTTGTAATCGTGGAAATATTGTCGGTTTGGTGGAGGGTTAGCGACAAGAATATTGGCCCATATATGAATATGGACCATTGTAATTGGTTATGAAAGCGTGTTGCTTAAAGATCGATGTAAAATGTTTGTGACAAATGTTTGCGGAACTGTAAACTCTTAAAGTGAGATGCAAAGCAAAAGTGAAAAAGGAAGCAACGCGAACCAGGATAGAGCCGAGTGAAATCATCGATCAACACGTTGGCCAGTTGAGGGGGGCTTGGCACACGGGAGCAGGAATTTGAAACTCGCCGATGGTGACAACAACAACAAAAACCGGGGAGCCGGGATTTGAGCAGTGAATCGGGAAAATAATGCCCCATTTCCGTTGATCGAAATTAATGTTCTCATCGAGTCAAAATGGCTCCCAATTATGTTTGCGGGTCGCGCGGTCTTCCTTTAAACATGTAGAGCAAGCTGTGATTATTTGCTTCAGTGATTGCTGCATGTGTATAGAGAAAGAAATGTGCTGCCGGATGCGGAGCCGAGATGCGGTAATTATCCGTCGCTTTCAAGCCATATGTCTTAACGCGTGCGCAATTTGTTCAAATGCAGTGTGCCCGCTTTGTCTTTATTTATCGTGATGCGAGGTGCCTGAGTGGCTCTTGGGGGGACTCCCATCAATGGCCATGTCAGAGCGACAGCCAACGCCACTGAGATTCTGGGTTTGAAATCCGTGCCAGCCACCCGTGATTAAAACCGTCTTCTCCAGTGCAGTGAGATTTGATTGTAATGACCTGGCAACTGCGGACTGCACACAAAATGAATCGTAAAAGCATTGCTTATTAAATGTACAGAAATTATTGAAATGAAGGTGGAATTCATTTCGCGTAAAAAAAACTAATACAAATATATGTGCGTTTCGAATTCTTAAAGCCATAAGTTGTGCAACGTGGTTGCAGGCAACCGAATCGATATTTTGTGGACGTCATTGCAAGCGGTTGGGAGCAGTTGCGCAACCAGTTGCTCACAGTAGAGAGACTCTACTTTAAAGTAATCTATCTGCTCGGCAATTTGTGGCCACGTATTTCATTTGCAATTTGTATTGATCGCTGCAATCCCTGACCAGGGTGGCTTTATTTCCTCGTTGCGCAACTACCCGCTCAGATGTGGACAAAGCGGTTGCGGGCGAAGATCTCACAACTCATCGCTCGAGTGTGGGCCCAGCTTTAAACAGACACACACACAACAATTGGTTGGGATTGGTTCACAGTGGGAAAATTTAAGTTGTGAGCACTGCCCATCCCTGGTAAAGGAATGTTTTGATATTTGAATGCACGCATACCCAATAAGGGCGTGGGCAGATAATTAGAACGGCCGTTGGTGTCTCACAAAATAACAGCACAATAAAGTTCAATTTGGTTTGTTTCACGCCGCATTAAAGCACAGAATGAATCTTCACTTGGTGGCCTGCTTTATGAGCGTGTTTCACATCACACCAAGTTAACCTCGGGGTTAACCTTGGGGTTAACCCCAGTGCATTGGTTATGCAGCAGGGGGTTTTGGCCATACTTGACCATGCCGGGTTGGTGAAGGGAACGCTCGCCCCTTGCTGAGCACCTGACTGCGGGGGTTCACCCAAATCGAGTGGCGCTGCTCGAGTCTACAGGCACTCAAGCCTCGTCACCTCGACAAACGAACGTGTCCCATCGTCGTCCTCGCCGCTGTCCATCTCACGAGGTTGACATCTGCGTTGATCGGTGCGCCGGGATTGCTTCCAGTCAATGGGCGAGGAGCCCAAATAGTCTGACGTTCAGATCTTCCCGCAACTCGGGACACTCCGGCCGCTCACACAGTGGACGTCTCGCTTCGAAGCTCCATTGTAATGAAAGTGGGTCGATGGAGGGCAAGGATAATAACGGAGTGCTAGTCAAGCGATAGAACGCGATTGGGAAGGATGCCCACCGAGGAGATGGAGTGGTGAAATGAGTCCGTGCGCGAGTGCTCGGGGGATTATGGCATTGTAGGGTCGTGAGTGAGAAGTGACCTGGGCAAGTTTTCATCCAGCAGTGCTTTAATCATGGCTGATGATGAATCCCAAGTGCCAATTCAACACAAGATTCACGTTGCTATATACAGCGGGCACTGGAATGACAATACATCTGTATGTTGAACTTCTTTCGCACTGTACGTAGCCAACCCGTGCTAAATCGGAGGTGTGGGGTTCGTACCTGTGGCTGTAGTGTGACCGACAATCAGCACCTATCGGTAAAATTATCCTAGTTTATTTCAAACGCAACATAGAAGACCAAAACCGCACAGATTAAAACACAACCCCCTCTAGTCCCTGACGTAGCAGCTCGTAGTTTTGTTTGTGCGTTGACATAGCCGAAAATAGACGAGGATAAAAACGAATAGTTTGGAGAGCGACAGGCATAGGAAATATACCGAAGCACTGACGATGGCACGACATGACGCCTATTATTGTAATCGCCATCAATATGAACCCACCCCGCAAGCAACGCCAGAGTCCATGACATTACGACCATGTTGGGGTTCGAGCATGGTGGCATTACCCGCGAAGAGGGGGAAGACGTTCCCAACAGACACGGAGCCCAACTTCAGCAGCATCATGCCGCTGGTGTCGCCAAAGTCCGAGTGTGACCACGTGCTCAGACAGCCCCTGTAGTGACGTCATCATTTCCGGGGTTAGAGATTTTCTGTTGTGACACGTGGTTTAGAAATGTGACTGTGACGTCACAAGCGTCGCTATGTGTTATTTATTTAAGGGACTCATTCCTTTCCTGTACTCACTTGAGTTCAACACAGTGACCTCTGCATTACAAATTTTACGTGATAATAATTGTTTTAAATGGTCATTTAATTTAACATTGGATTCAAAATAAACTATTTAATTCCATTCAATGTCAGGGAAAAAATAGCCAAATCATGCATGTGAATGCAATCATGCGGTGCTTGAAGGACACGTGTCTATCTCAGTCACTGTGTGATCAAGGAGATGAACATACAGAGACAGAAAGATAAACACAAAGTTACAGGTGTGACAGTATACGAGTCTCTCCACTCGTGTCCTCTAATACCTAGATGTACTGTAACACCGAGATATACTGTAGGTGTTAGTGACTTACACAGCGTGTCCTGCCCAAACCGACTAAAGGAAAATGCTATTTCTCTGTCTTATCTTTGTGTGTACGCCCGTGTCTGTGAATGATGGATGTCATGCAACGAGAGCGTGGGTAGGGGTTGAACAGGTATTGGGGAC
>CM025615.2:6141252-6183335 GCA_014621495.2 Entosphenus tridentatus | reverse complement strand
ATGCAGCTAATCTGGCTGTGACGGTCCCACCTGATGACGGAGGCTTGTGTTGCCTCCGAAACGTCGTGATTTTTATTGTTTTATTTTTATTAATTTAATTTTTTACCTACGTGACTTTACCGAAAGAACCCAGAATCAGCATCTTTATTCAACCGAGAGAAAATCCAATGAGCTGTGGACCTCTTTTTTGACAGATGTCCAATAGGGGTGGGTCACACAGTTACAACAACAAACAATAGGAAAAACGATCGGAGCGCAAAGTATAGAAAAGCTAAGCAAATCACTAAACGTAAAGTGTATAAGCTAAACTCACACAAGTACATCAATACTCAAGCTTGAGCAAGGCAGCGAAACAACATCAAACACAGTCCCAGACCACACCAACACAACGGACACAGTTCCTCAACAAAAGACGGCCAGAAGCAACAATTCCCCAATCCCTGTGGTCCTGTGTTGGGGGTGTATTAACCGTACATTACTCCGCTCGGTCCCCTTTGCAGAGGTAAAAGTTCCTGCAGCTCCATTTTAACCGGGAAGGCCATTGGCGTCGATAGAAAACACGTGGCCGTGACCTTTCTGCCCACAAAAGTCACGACGCCCAGTTGAGCAGTCCCTGGGTAAATAATTGAAATAATAATAATAATGATGATGATGATGATGGAATAACAGGTCGTACGTACCCACAGTCTGGAGACGATGCCGATCAGCAAGACATTTAACAAGAGGCTGGCTACCAGTGTCCCCGTCTGGGCTTGAATTCCCACCGAGGATTTGCTTTCTGAAGATGATGCTTCATTCCCTGCAAGACGGACGACAATATAATTTATTATCTTCAGTGGGGGGGGGGGGTTGGGTGTTAATACTCACACTTTACCACACCTATTAAACGAGCATTGGAACCACCCACCCTGTCGGAGGGCGCCCTTCTGAGTGGGGGCTACCGGCCAATGTCGTTCAACGTCATTCTCCCACATTCCTAGACTTTGTGCAAGCACTGGTAAGCTCCCCCCGCCTTCCCTTCGCACGAGTTTTCTGTCCCCCCCCCCCCCTTTTCCCAAGGAGAAGGGGGGGGACCTCGTAAAGTAACGGTCATTTGCATCGCAGCAGAGGCAGCAGCAGATGTGATATGCCTGACGTGGGTGAACAGGCGCTATCCGGAACGGTTTCCTCCTCGTGCACCGCGAATTTTCAGTGAATCAATGGTGCTGAACTTCCGATCAAAGAATGGGGCGGGGGGGGGGGGGTCTCCGATTAGTTCCTCAGTTTAAAAGGTGAAGGTGCAGTCCTGCAATGTTCTTGCTCATGCCACTGCCGGAGGAAGGGCCTCCGCAAGAAAGAGCTCTCGAGGTGTCTTTGGCCTACTCTTCCAGGCTGCCCAGACATCGTGGAGGAGGTTGGCGTACCGACATGTTATCTCAACACATGCGACTTACTGGACATCCGTGAAAAATTGCTTTATAGCTCATCGGAATCCTCCAGTATAAATAAATGTCCTGATTCTGATATACGACCTAATATATTTGAATTCTTGAAGCTGAAATTCGGCCAATTTGAGTGTAGAACAAAATTTAGTGGGCTTTCTTTTTTTTTCGTGCGGGCATCGGTGACTGGGCTGAGGCCATCAATCGACTCGCTAAATTCGAGTCTCGTTTCATTTCAGCGGTGCCAGATCAGTGGTGACGTCGGAGAGACCAGGCCTCCTTGCAAATGGCAGCACAGAGCAGCGGTTCACACATTCCTTTGGCCCCGCGGGGCTCCCCAGCCGATGCAAACATTACCGCTGGGCCGCCAAGCTACCCACCCCCTGGTGATAAAACGCAATCGCTTATCTCCGTAAATTCCGGTAAGTAAAAAATTATGTATATTATGCACATCAAAACTCTACTAAAGCAGCCGTTTGTTTGGGAGGGGAGGGGAGGCATTTAGATGTTAGGGGTAGGGTAGTTTCATCAGGGTAGTTTACGTAACTTAATTTTAACTTTTTTCTTTACCATTTTTATTTAGTGATGTCTCCCTTGCATTTGTGGATGGGGCATTGCGTTGTTACGGTCTCTGTTCTGGATGACCACAGAGGTTTAAATTTTCCATTTGTGCATCAGGTATCACCCGCATCTGCTGCCATGGTTTGTACGGATAGGTGACGTTTTAGGTAATGGCTTCATAACACATAAATCACTCTAAACTATGAAAAACTGTTTTTATTTTACCAGGCAAGGCCCAATGAGCTATGAATATATATTTTTTCACAAGCAACCTGGCTATCACAAATAATAGCTCAACGAAAGTGACTCATTACGTGAACATTTTTTTTTTTGCAGAGAAATACTCTAAAACGCACGATTCTAAAATGCGGAGGGAAAAACCCTGTCATGAGGGTAAAACATTGATTGGTGTCTGAAACAAAAGGGTTTAATAAACGTTGTCATCGTTGTCGGGATCAACCTGCGTTTGCATCGCAACCTCTGCGGACCTCACTGGAGGACCATCGCGGACACCCTGGGGATCACACTCTTGAGAACCACCGGTCCACAGAGATGTGCTCGGTGGAATAAACTGAAGAGCAGATAGAGCTCCCCGGAGCCTGCACACGAGCACAGGTAATACTGCTGGCGATGCGTAACGTGGCAGGGTCGCCGTGCGCGGAAGTCATGCAGACCGCATTTTGAACCTTTCATGGAATGTGACAACTTCCCTTTTAGTAAAACAAAAACAATACCTCCCAGTGCGTTTTCACATCTGTAAACTTGGGGTTTTCAGTTTCCCCAGTGGAGTTTATAAGAAGGGGCATTTTTAGGTAATTCCCCGGTTATTACAAAGAATCCATGTATCTACGTACGTGTGCACGCATGTTGAACTTCTTTCGAACCGTACTTAGCCAACCGTGCAAATCGGAGGTGTTGGGGGAGAGGATTGGAGGTGCACGTACTCTGGATGAATACACACACGCCTACTTCCCTTTGGCCAATGCAGCTGGATGAGGGCCTCCCCATGCCATGCGGGTCATGGTGAGGCGCCTGGGTGAAAGGTAATTTGTCCATACGTAACCTCTCTCTCTCTTTCATGACCATACATCACCACAATGGTCCACGTGGGTTTGGCGAAGGAGGAGAGCAGACGCGTGTGTGCGGAGAAGTATGCTACGAACCTATGTTCAACCTGTCCATCAAAGAAGCATCAGTAACCTCTAGAATGGAAACATTCCTATATTCATATTCTTGGTTCTTTCGGTAAAGTCACGTAGAAGGGAAATAATATAATAATATATATAAAGCAGTAACATTTTATTGTTTTTTTATTTTGATTTGTATTTATTAATATTTTATTATTTCCCTTCGACGTGACTTTACCGAAAGAACCAAGAATATGAATCCCTGCAGTCACGAAAGCTTTAAATCAACATTCCTATGTTCGTCCACTTCACAAAGGGGCCCTAAAGATGATCCAAATAACTACCGACCTATCTCAATTTTGTTCTCGTTGATGAAAAATTTTGAAAAATTATTTAACTACCAAATTAGCAGTTTCCTGTCCGACAACAATCTATTACATCGAAATCAATCTGGGTTCCGAAAAAAATACAGCACCACATCTGCTGCATTAGACTCTCTGAATCACATTCACAGTAGCCTTGAGAATAAGCAGTACTGTGCCAGTCTTTTTCTTGACTTGTCCAAAGCCTTTGATACAGTCAACCACAACACCCTGCTTAGTAAACCAAGTTGCCTCCGTTTCTCCAAATGCGCAGTAGAATGGTTAAAAAAATTACCCGTAAAAACTAATTTTTTCACCATAAATCCTTTATATGCGTGGCGGCTAGAGTCTCGTCCTCTGGCTTGAGATGGCTGCCACCTATGGGTCAGATGATTGCATGCCAGCATTAAGCAATTGGTAATTAAATATAATATTTTTGTCCTAAGAATTGTAAAATTTTTGAAAAAAAATTTCACGAACATTAATTGTCACGCACAACGAGTCTGTGTGGAAAATGTCAGCTCGATTGGATCACGGGAAGTGGGTTAAAAAACGACAGAAAGATGTGCACAGTCGTAAGCAAGCAAGCAAACAAGCGCGCAAGTGAACTTAATATAAAGGATTTTAAAATCTACCTCTCTTCTCGCACCCAAACTGTATTCATAGATGGTTGGAGGTCAAACAGTGTTAAGATAACAAAAGGGGTCCCACAGGGTTCCATCCTCGGCCCCCTCTTGTTCTCTCTTTATGTCAATGACTTGGGCACTGACCTGGATAATTCCAGGGTAAACCTATTTGCGGATGACACGATACTGATTACTGCTGGCCGCTCTCCGGATGACGTGATTGCTAAGCTCCAGGGTGATTTCAACAAACTACATCAGCTGGTTGCTCTTAAACTAGTCCAGAATACCTCCAAAACCAAGGTGCTATGCTTCTCACCAGGGCTAAAGCAGGAAGTTATTTTTCCCCAATTAAATTCCTTAAATAATCATCAAATAGAGCAAGTCAAGATCTATAAGTATTCTGCGGTCATCTTTGATTCAAAACTGAATTTTCAAGATCACATTTATTATATTGGTAATAAGACAAAAATTTAAATTGGCTTTCTGTATCGACACAAGCACTGTTTCCCCCTATGTTCTGCTTGGAATTGATCAAAGCTACCATACTGCCACTACTTGATTACTGTGACATCGTATATAAATCAGCCCCCAGTACTATACTGAAGAAGCTTGACTCAATTTTTCACTCGGCCTTAAGATTTGCATTGAACTGCCCATATAGGACCCACCACTACGATCTCTACATTGGGTTAAACTTAACTTCTCTTAATGATTGCCGGCTTGTGCATCAGATCTTATTTATTCACGATGTACTTACAAAAAAATCAGCAGACTACCTGCTGAATCTCCTCACTGTTTCGAAGAACAAATGTGAGCTAAGGTCTTCGCTCATTTATCAGCTTCACATTCCTTATTGCCGTACAAATACTGGAGGAAGGGCCTTTTCTATTGATGCCCCCAGGGTCTGGAATGCTATCGCCAATAAACTGCAGCCTGGATCTCTACCTGTGAGATCTTCACTCAAAACTGCTCTAGAGGAGTTGTACACCCCTAGTGCCACTGCTATTCAGAATGGCCTGAAATCGAATTTTTCGTTCCGAATGACCGCTGCAAAGTATGATCTTGAGTTTTGATTATAGTGTACTGATCTTTAAAGGTGTATTGAAAATATTTTATACTGCTAATGATACTCCTGCTATTATGGAGTGACTCATGCAGCCAGCTATGGCTGCAAAGTTGGGTCGTACATGTTATGCATATCGTGTATTGTTAAATTTGAATCACAGTTTCTATCATCACTGTTGCATTGTTTTTATAGCTTTATTTTGGTGATTTTGAAAACGTTTTGGTTTAGCCATGTTTATTTGTTGTAGTACAGAGTTAATTTAACACGTAGGCTATCGCGACCAATATTATTCATAATATAGTTGTTTTTTTTATCTGACCCCCAAAAAAAACCTATATTATGAATAGTACAGAGTTAGCCTGATAACTTTAATCTAAATTGTCTTTTGGTTGTTATTGCTTGACTTGCATCCCACTGGGATGTTTGCACACAGCGTTGAAACGCGGTGTTTTTTCTGGAAGACTTTGCTGTTTTTTCCTGGATTTTTATGTCGCTTGTAGTCACTTTAAGATGTTTCTTGTTCATGTTTTTGTTTGTTGCGGTTGCACCCGAGTCAAGAGCCGCATGGCTCGCAGGGTTATATACATAATAAATGAAAACTGAAAACTAAAACAGTGGGTTTTGCTGTCAACAACGTAGCCCTGCAGGCACAGCCTAGAAGCCCCCTCCCCCACCGTTGTATGCACTGCAGGTCGCAACTTGAACCCCTGCTTGGCTTCTGAGGTCTTCCGAGATGTGACGACATCGCACACATTCTGGGCGACTTGGCCCGAGCCAAAGCTATGCCGCACACCTCATTAATCGTGACCTACGTGACACCGAGTCAAGCACCGTGTGTGATGCAAGTTCTGGTAACTGTAGTGCATAAGCCCTCGGGATTTCCTTGCTCAAATCGCGGTTAGGTGTGGTGTTTATGAAAGCCAGATTTTTGGGGATTTATTTGAGATAATAACAATCTTAACGTGTTGAGAAGAAATTGAAAGTTGCCTACCTTTGACATGAAATGCGAGTTACTTAATCGTTTAGGACAATGGTTCTTAAACCCGGTATGCACGAACCCCCTGGGGTTGCGAGATGTATTTATTAACATTGTACATTTTTTTATGATTGAGAACAAAGGGGTACAAGGCTGCAGCGAGGGTTAAACACCACTACTTTAGGAGATCTCGTGTTCACGCCATCCATGGAGCGAGAGGCTATCGCAAAAGGAAAAGATACGTTTGCGATGACAGTTTTTTGGGAAATCATCCAAAAGATTCGAAGAACAAAAAAAAACACAATGTCCCTGTGAAGCAGAGTCCTTCGCTCCCAAATGAGGTTGGTGCTAATTTCCTGTTTACAGCCCCGAGCACGTGTTTCAATTTCCACATTCCCCATCGCGGAGGGAGCGTATAAACTGGCGTCATTTCACATAAAAATACGCGGTCTCAAAACCCCACCACCTCCAAATGTTGATGAAATTATAATGGTTGTGGCGGTGGTGATGGCAGGGGAGGGAACAGAGGGCGAGGAGGGAAAGAGAACGAGCGAACAGAAGCGATTTGCCACGCGGCTGCGTCTGTTTTCGCAATGTACGTGTGTGTCGAACTTCTTTCGCACCGCACGTGGCCAAGTGTGCAAATCGGAGGTGCACATGGAGATTAAGCCCACACTTGCTGTACCGCCATCTCCTGGCGAGCCAGGGTACTGCGGCACCTCGAAGCCCACTGGAAGGGATGTTCCACACGACATTTGTGTGATCCACCGACTCTCAGCCTAATACCGGAGTGCGTGTAGCCATCGCAGCTCGGTTTAGAGCGAGATGGTCTAACACACGCACACACCACAAAGACGCCAGTTCACAACATGCCTCACCTAAAATTGAGTTTTGCACTTGGGGGCCGTCCATAAATGACGTCACGCGATTTTGGACGATTTTTGAGCCCCCCCCCCCCTTCGTCACACGGCGTCACAAAAAGTCAGACCCCCCCCTCAAATATGACGTCACAAAGCTCTGCCCCCCCCCCCAAACCATATTTATATTTTGAAAACAAAACATGCTTCAAATCGCTTTAAACTATTGTCATTGTCGTGCATCTTTAATGTGGCGCTGCACTCTGATGTTGTAGGAGTGTTGTTTTAACAATTAGTGTTATTATAACAATTCTATATTTATTTAAAGTTGCGCATTTTGATGTGACGTCACATTTCTCAACCCCCCCCCCTACAATTTTCATTTGTAGATGTTGTGGATTCACTCTTCAACACACCGGTGGGCTAAAGTAGTGAACAATTTGTCTTTTGTCAACGTGACACTTTTTTGCTGATTGGCCGTGTCGGGTGGTGGAGGGTTACGACACATTTATAAATAACGCGATCTAACCCAAAAACGTTTATTATGAATAATATAAGATTGGTCGCGAAAGCCTGATACGTGTTAAACTGACGGTGGAGAGAGCTGAGGAAGTCGGGCAGGGGGCCCACACAGAAGTCACGTGATTTGTGTGAGGCAAGAGCTGACTTGCATCTTGAGTTTGCGTAAGAAAGCCTACAATTATACACCATAAAAATGATGTTCAAACTACATTATGAAATGTTGCTGGCATGCGTCGTTATGGGTAACAGTGCTGCTCTTGGGAGGTCAATGATACGATCATTTATACAATCCACTTAGTGATGCATTCCTGGAACGCATTCATGGAAATCACCGACGGTGCTTTTTTTCTTTTTTTAGGCCATGGTAGGAATACCAGTGGCTCTGTGATCGTGGCGTGAGCGGCTTACAGTCGTAAGGTTACGAGTTTAAATCATGATTTGAGCGGTTGACCCAGAACCTCAACCCTGTGGAGCCTATAAAATCAGTAGCACTTTGTGTATAGATCATGGTTGATGATATCCTCTCAACCAATTCTCGACACGCTCCTTAACCGACCCGCACAGTGAAGTATGGTCGAACGGCCCTCCACGACCGGAACTTATTTTCCAGTAGTTTTTTTTTTTACCACCACCACCACCATCATCAGCCATGGACCATCCACTGCTGGATGAAAATCTCCCCGACCTGTCGGCCATTTCTATCACGGGCTCACGATGCAGAAATCCATCTATATAATTCAAGGGCCATTGTGCGAAATGTCGTCTCTTGTGTATGGTTTGTATTTATCTTCCCCTTCTAAAGCAGTGGATTGTTGTTTTTGTTATTATTATTTGTACAATTACAGCTTCCTGAAACGAAAACATCCCTCTCTGGCATAAGAGTTATGGGATGGGCGCACTGCAATCCAGAGGCTCCCAGGTTTCGAAGTTACATTTCCCGGCACGGCAGTTGAAACAATGGGGGGGGGGGGCGAGTTTCTTAAATAGCCGCCGCCCCCCACCCCCAACTCTCTACCACCCCTGTCCACCCAGCAGAATAAAGGGGTACAGCCTGGGTGGATCGGTAGGTCGCGTGCAGCGAGGTAAAGTGTGGGTCACTCCCAGCTCTTCCGAGGTGCATGGCCAGTGTTGAATAGGAGGGCAGAAATATCCAGCCGAAGTGGCTCTCTCTGGGGGTCTCCCTCGAGTGGAAGCGCTTCCGCCAGTAGCGATGTGAGCAGGCCCGAATCGGTTTCACTTCTCAAATCAGTGTCTTGAAACTCAGCCATTTGTAAACCGAGCTTTCCCTGTAACTTAAGATTTTAAAAAAGAAACAAGTTGTGTCGTCTGATTCGATTTCTCTGCAATTATTATTCACTTTTTTCATAGTTCTTCATTTTTGGGGGGGAGGGGGGGGGGATTTCGAGTGGAGTCATTGATATGGCTTACATTTTTGATCGATAGTTGCGAGTGTAGTTTTATTTTTCTTTATGCACAGCGCTTTAAGATACTTCAATATGAAAGACGCTTGATACAAAATCGACTATTATTAGTATTGCAAGGCTGTGCCTTCATTTACCCACTAAGCCACGTGTTGTTTTGCAACGGAGACCCAGGCAACAACTTGCACCATTGCTCCTCCCGCCTCTTAATAAATGACGCGACTGTGACAATCTGTTTAATAAAAGAAAGACACGAACATACGACTACGCTGCACAAAACGTGAGCGTGGTATGGAGTGGAGCCAAACGTAATACTCTCTGGGCCAGTGCCAAGAAACGAGGTTTGCGAAAACATCGTGGGAATGGACAAAAAAAGCAAATACAGCGAAAGCTCTGTTGTGAGTCCTTCCACCTCACAAAGCTCAAGGGGGATGTATTATCGATTGCCACATGCGAAACGAACACCCATCCAGACAGGCTGAATGAGCGTGCAGCAGTAATAGCCCACAGACACTCGGGGAGAGATAGAGCAAAGGCATTTTTACCAAAAAGAGAAGTGAAACACTCCCTACGCCGTCTGTGTGCTAGTTCTCTGACAAAAACTATAACAGGAAGCAGTGGACCTTCAAAAGATGATCCTGACGCCACTCGAAAGGAGTAGGCCACTGTGTGCTTGCGTCACGGTACGAATTTGAAAAAATGCACCGTAGATTACTCAATTTCGGATGACACCACACAGCAAACGGATGGGCCTTCTCGAAGGACCAGGTGCCCGGTCACGCTGTGCCGCACGGGGACGGCGGCCACTTGGGGATGCCCCTCGAATGCCTCAATCGATTTGTGGTGTTAAGGCGCTTTGAGTCGCTGTGGGTATTTAGAGCTCACGGTTACCTCTGGCGTCGGGTTCCTCATTCACGGTGTCCCTCTCCTTCAGGCGAGGCACTGTAAGCACAAACGGTGGAGAAATCACAGCTTGCGACAATTTCAACGTTGCCCTCGTCCTGATTTATCGGCCGTGGTCGATCCACCGCTGGATGATGGCTTCGGGAGAAGCTGTCGTCGCCTCTCACGATACTGCGATGTAACTACCCACCCAGCACCTGCACGCGAACTGATTTCACCGCTCCAATTGTCCGCTGAACGCCCTCGTTGATGACACGTTCCACTATCTTGGCTGCCACTCCGTTATTATCCCTGACGATCGTCCATCGATCCTTCTAGCCATGACGTGTCCCTGTCATTAAGGTGAGTACATCCTCAAATCAACGGGCTCCTCTGTCTCTCGGTGCAATTCCAAGCATGCGTCTCTCCTTGCTTCTTTGTGCACATTTTGGTTTTTGTTCTGTATATTTTCAGTTTGTTCATGATGTGTTTCTGAACTATGTGTTACAGCAGGCAGTGCACGCTGATTGCAAACATTATTCTTTCAGCCACATTGCTGTTATTATTTAACGTGCAGTTTCTAAACTTTAAAATGTGCAGGTTTTGTTTCGTTAATTTACATTTTCCTCTTGAATGAGCAGCCATCACAGTGCCCTCCGTAACTCAGTGGGCCTTGCCTGGTAAAATTTCATTGATAGTTTCTCTTAATTTGTTTTTACTTGCTACGAACACATCTGATCTAAGGCAGCGAGTGATTACAACGATTATATCAGCTCCCCACCACCACGTGGTGGGGTGGTGGTGCTAATCGTGAACCTCTGCGATAATCGGCGAACCTGCTTTCGCTTGGGCTTCATCACCCACCAGCGTACAAAACAAACACACGTTAGCCGTGCCAAGCAATGCATGGCAGCGCAACCCGAAAACACATAAGGCAGCTATGCTGCACAACCGAGAAGAAAACCTACGGCAATATCATACATCGTTAGTCATTCACGGACTTCACAATAGCATCGCACCCACCAATGTGGCAAATTGTTGACCAGTTTCCATAGCAGGCCTCGCTGTTGGTGAAATTTGTGGCCTCTTTCATGAGCCTGAGTAACTCCCTGAAGAATTCCATTGTTGATTGATTTCTTGCATCCATTTTTTCTGGGATCAAGTTCTGCAAACAAACAAAAACGTGTTCAAACATCGGAGGCGACCCCACATCTCTTTAATAGCTGGGGTCAACAGCTTTTCCCTTACTCCTCGACAATAAAAATAAATTCTAGATTTGAAGCTTTCGTGACTGCAAGGATTCATATTCTTAGGTTTTTTTTTAGGTTTTTTTTTTCACGTGACTTTACCGAAAAAACCTAAGAAATACAAATAAATATTTTACACATCCCATCTGCCACACCGCCCTCTGGGAGTGCATCGTTTCATCAGTATTGGATCAACACGAGCAAACTCGGGACCGGGTTTCAACACTGAACGTCAAAACGTAGCACACCGATTTTGCCAGGGTTGAAAACATGCACCCTATCGTAGCTGGTCGGTGTGGCCAAGATACTTTTGGTGACGGATAAAGATCGTTTGGAGGGCGGTTTAAAGCAATAGGCCTCGAATGGTCACGGTGGCAGATTCAATTATGTCACAGGCCCTATCCAGCCCATGGGCCGTATGTTGTCGACAATTGTTTAGCGAGCACAAACGAACTCTTGCATGATATGCCGTTGAGATCGTGACGCTGGCGTGCGACCACGACTGATTACGATCAGCGATCGGGTTCTGCAGACAAATGCTTCTTACGCGTTAAAGCAATCGGGAGGTGACCCGAAGTTTTATTTACCGTAGGAGTGGGAATCCTTTTCTTTACTTCGGGTAAAAATGTGGCTTTTAAATACCTTTTGTCGGCATCCACACACCAAAACGTGCACACGCACACACACCCTTATCACTTTTGTCACCGCAAGCGATAGACATGTGCCTTTCGGGAATTGTAGTGACTGGGCGCGTCGTTAAAATTATAACCACAGTGGTATGAACAATAAAAATAAGTTTTACCCTTTCTGTAAATAAAATAGGTGTTATGATGTTTGAACGCAAGGCATCGAGTCTGCATTAACCACGCATACTACTTCTGGTAAAACATGTAAACAAACATGCTCTGATAATGATTATATAGGCATTGTCTTTGAAACCGATTGGCCTATACCAGAGACAGCCTTCTTTGTGGCCTTGTCCCACCAGTGTTAGACAAGAGAATGCCAAACGGTGAACAGTACAAAGACAATGCAAGCACTGTAAGTATTGTAAGACTTATTCGAGTTACAGTAATCCCTCGCCACTTCGCGGTTCAAGTTTCGCGGCCTCAGTGCATCGCAGGTTTTTCGAACTGATTTAAAGGCCTCATTATACCTGTGCAGTAACACCATCATCATCATCATTCATCATCACATTCATCGAACTGCACAGGTCTGTCATCGTCGTCATTGTCATCGTCATCGTCGTCGTCATCATTACTGGAGTCAAGTCTCAAGATACTACTGTCATTGGTGAGTGTAGAACACCATAATACGTATCTTATGAGAGAGAGAGTGAATGTATAATATTAAGGTTTTATAATTAAATAGATTTAAGTAAAAAATATATATAAAGTATAAATATACATATTTTAAACATTCTGGTACCCACACACACATATACGGAAATTCCTAGGGGGCCAATCATACTTCGCGGATTTTCACCTATCGTGAGGGGTTCCGGTCCCCATTAACCGCGATAAACGAGGGATCACTGTATATCTATTTTTTGATACTGGCAAAAAGGTCCCATGGATATAACTGCTCGGCCCGAGCTATAAGTGTTTCCGATACTTGCTTTGTATTAGAAAGGGTAAAGCCTATTCTTATTTTTCATACTTGGACACTGGCGAAAAAAGTTCCCATGATAAACGTTTTTGTGGTTGCCCGGTCGAAAACATTTTACCCCGCAGCACTCGATTAGTGCGGCCAAGAAGTATGGTTGCAGGGACGGATAACGTGTAAATGCTTACACAGCACGAGATTAAAAAGTGGCCTTGTCACCACGGATACCAACTGTTACGGGGCGGTGGGGTCAATCCGATGCTGGATGAGGGTCTGTACAGGTCATGGTGGGGGGGGGGCTTATGTGACCATACTTCATTATGCTAGTCAGAGGCTGATCTATAAACTTCTGAAAGGAGGGGTTTGGGGCGATCCTGTGTTTTAAGTTTTTAGTAAGGTTTGTCACGTAAACAAAACGTGTCAATTCGTTACTAGTACAGGACACCGGTGTGTTGGAGAATAAACCCATAAAATGTACAATTCGAGTACGACGTTTCGCCGGTAATTACAACCAGCATCATCAGGCGACCCTACTAATTGACTGTGTCAGGTGGTGGCGGGTTTAACGACACATCTATATTCACGCGATCTAACCCAAAAACCTTTATTATGGAAATTGGTCGCGAAAGCCTACGTATTAAATAGGGCCCTCGACTAATACTAATATTACCATAACAAATACAATCTATGCCTTGAGTTTCCTGGCTGGCTTCTGGCTGGGCTCCTGTCCACCCCCCACCAGTAACTCTGTTGCTTGGGGCTGTGGGCCGTCGCCAACCAAAACGGTGGAGGAAGTTCGGAAGACGCACACATTTGGAAGTGACACCAACGAGGTGGCAGTAGCAATGTGCAGATGACCGACACGGTTAATTTTGAAATTGCTCTCGCATCTGCATTTGTACTGATATTCACGTAATTCTTTCTCCAGAATGTTCTTTTAAAACCTAGAATATATATTTTAAAAAATCTCAATTTTTACTATCTTGGAATTTTATCACGTAAAAAAGGCGGATTACTTTTAGTGCTCCGAGTACAAGGGATCGTGAGAATAGTAAGAACCATTCATAATAAAGCCTACGTATTAAACTCAGTAAGAACCATGACAACAGCTGTTTCTTATTTTCTATTGCTGAGGAACAACGGGTTAACTTCTGGTTATAGCAATAATAATAATGATACAATTCTTCCACATTTATTTGGCAAATATCAATGAATGCTGTTCCGCTTAGTGTGCTCCTCAAGATCTGCTAATGACGCCGTAGAACAGATGCAAGCGTGCACAGTGTAGGTACAGTACAGTCCGACTACATCCGGGAATTTTCCTACGATGTGGCAATCATTTAACCGGGTAAATACTTTTAATAATCATGAACATTTTAATTAAACAATAACTTAACTGGGTAAATAAATAACAATTTAACTGGGTAAAGAATTTGTCGGTGTCCATTACCTCGGTTAATCCTTGTAGCGATGTGAAGTTCTCTATGTAGCGTTTGAATTTGAAACCCTTGAAATCCATGAGGTGGCTCATGTGGTCATGAGACTTATTCAGCGAGAAGATCATGAGATGAAGGTCGGCGAACCTTTTGCACTCGTTCACCTAAAAAAAAGCAAAGAGATTTGTCCACAAAAACACAATTCAGTTTTTATCCCCGGCGCCGCAACTTCACACGAATCATTCCAGATAACGGTCACTATATTCTATTATTAATTGTAGTATTATAACCTGTGTTTAACCCAGGAAACCCTCAGTCAAGACAATTTTTTTCACGAGGATCCTGCCTACATTTCTATAGTCGGATGTGGATTGTCGTGCTCTGGCGGTGTTGCTTTGTGTAATCTCAAGGAGTAATTTGCGGTTCATTTTTCAGCATTGCGATCTATGGGGGGTTTTGTTTTAGCTATGGGAGGAAGAACCTGGAAGAAACCCATGCCAAACAGGACGAGAGAGAGAGAGACAACACACAGACTCCACTCAGCAAGGCACCCGAGTCAGGAATCGAACCCAGACCCCTCCTTGCTGTGGAGGCACAAGTGTTGCCACTTCTTTGATTGTTTTCCCTTTGGCATATGTGGGCGTTTTTTTTCTTCCCCAGCGACCAGAGGTCGCAAACGGGTTTTGATTCCTTACCCGTACCCGTTCCCGGCCGCACCAGGGTCGCAAATGGGTACCCGTACCCGGCCGTACCCGTACCCTACCCGTACCCGGCCGGGTACGGGTAGGGTACGGGTATCGGGTACCTGATTGCGACCTCTGGGATGAAGCCATGTTGCAGGCGCGGGTGGGTTGATTCTAGGAACTTGAATTGTGAGAAGAGACAAGACGTTGGGAAATGAGTGACAAACAGTTACTCACCAGTGACTCACGGCCTACCCGTACCCGTACCCGGCT
The DNA here is from genome assembly GCA_014621495.2 of Entosphenus tridentatus. Classification (NCBI taxonomy): domain Eukaryota; kingdom Metazoa; phylum Chordata; class Hyperoartia; order Petromyzontiformes; family Petromyzontidae; genus Entosphenus; species Entosphenus tridentatus. The sequence goes on along the minus strand of CM025615.2, from coordinate 6,168,270 downwards.
GCACCAGGGTCGCAAACGGCTACCCGTACCCGTACCCGGCTGGTTGCTTGTGTTGTAATCGAAACGTCGTATTCTTTTATTATTTTATTTCATTTCTTTCTACGTGACTTTACCGAAAAAACCTAAGAGTACCGAAAAAACCTAAACGTATAGTTCCGAGTGTTGTTTTTTTCTTTCATTGTTTTAAAATGTTGGACGATCTCGAAATTTGGCGGTGATATTGCTGAGCGGCGCCTCGTTTGGTTTAAGTTCACCAGGTGCCCTGGTTTAGATAATATTGCTGCTGTACATTTCCACGTGATAAGCCACTTTGTTGAGCTATCATTTGTGGGCCAGGTCGATGTTGAAAAATAAGTTAATAGCTCAGTGGGCTTTACCAGGTAATGATTTTTGTTTTGTTTTATTTGTATATATTTTTTGGGTGATTTGTTTACCTTTCCTAAACCTTGCACTCCTATCGAATGTTTGTATTACTTGTTGCTGTGACGTTTTAATGCCGTGCCCCTACTGGACATCTGTGATAAAGAGCTTCATGGCTCATCGGATTACTCATCCATATATTGAAATAATCTGATTCTGATAGTAAGGGGGGAGAGGGAGGGGAGGGAGGGGTTGGGGAGGAGGTGTTCATACCAATTTGCTCTGCCATTTGATCAACGCGTCGATGGGCACTGATGTGTAGTTCTCCTTCAGGTAATAGCGGGGGATGTCGCTGACCTGCAAACACACACGAGCGAGAGCGACGTTCAATGAGATCAGCCGCGATCCTTCCACGCAAAACAATCAAAACGACCTTTGCGTTGGGCACGCTGCACAAGAAGGGAGTCAAACTGCTGGAGGGTCAAGATGAAAAAGGCAAAGCCGCAGCCCCCGCAACTGCTCGCCGCTGCTACTTGCTGGCAGAAGGGCCTCTACTTGAGGGAGATCAAGAGAGGCCCCCCCCTCCCCTCCCCTCCATGGAGGGTATTTTGGCCTATCTTCTATACAGCTGGCTAAACGTCTTGGAAGACGTGGGAGTATACCCACGCTTTGCTGGTAGCCACGACGCTTAGCAAAGCAGATGATACGAATGTCGTGGATAATAAACCGCGCCATTCTCGTCGTAGTATCGCAGCGAGCCTCATAAAAATGAGTCAAGGTAAAAGTTATAAATCTGAGACGGTACTAATCTGCTGTTTGCAGTCCTATGACAGGGGCGAGGTTATCCATATGACAGCCAATCGTTGAGCCCCCCACAATGTGGTTACTCATTTTAGTGACCCCCCCAGATGGATGATGAGCTAAGTCAAACTGAAACCGATGAGCCAACCGGCCACTCGAATCCAATCTTCAAACCGCAGACACTCGGCGTTTCTGGGCACAGCGTTGCCATTTCGGCAATGATCACACTGGTCAATACACTTTTTCTGGCATAAGGTATTCCAACGGTTTTAAGGTAATTTTGGGGTGCTGATTCCAAATCTGGCATCAGTTTTTGTCTATCGCATCAGGTTTTTGATATATCAAATATTGCATTTTCAATAAAAACTGCAGAAGAAAAATATTAAATAAATGTGGATATCTACATAAAACTTGATTATAAACACACTATCCTAAAAATAGAGCACCATATTTTAACACTAAAGCAGTCACTGACTCGCAACAACTTGCAATCATAAGTGACAGAGTTAATTTCGGGTAAAATCAATGAAAATGGGGTATGCCGATAGCATAAAAATGAGATGTGATAGAGCAAATCTGAGATCAGATTTGGAATCAGCACCCTGAAATTAGTCTAAAACAGCTGCAAAAGTCCAGGCCAGAAAAAACTAATTTTGTTGACCAGTGTCATCTGACCAATGCCAGCAGCCAATCACCTGTGAAAAGCACCCACTGTGGTGTTGTTACCTGGTCATGGGCACTGCAGGGGTTGAGTTTCCGCTCAATGTTGTGCATCTGTGAGCAGAAGAGACGGACGGGCAAGGAGATGTCACTCCGGCAGCAACGGGTGCCCTAGTGTGCATGTCCCGACGTGTGCTAATCGCGTGTCAACATTCTTGCTTACGCAAAACAAATAATCTCGGCGCCAGCTTTAGTAGAGTTCGCAGTGCAAGTATGTCGGTGCCAGTTTTCCCGCTGACTTTGCAATTGACTGTCGCATTGTTGTTGTCGTGCTGTTTTTCATCCTCAGATAATAAAAATAATCTGGAACAACCGTCCTGCCACCGGGCATCCGAAATGCGCCAAGTGCCTTTTTAACCGCTTGTGTTAATATATATTTAACTCACTCCGTCTGTTGTATCCTTAAAAAAAATCTTGTAACTCAAATTTTACCCACTTCCCAATGTCGCATCGATTGCAAACTTGGTATAGGTATGTCATACTGATGACAATACTATATTCTATCAAATACAATTATAAATATATTTTAAAACATTATTTTCTACGGCTCTCATTCTCCACGCTCAACTCACGTTGCCTGTAAATCACCACGTGGTCCCTTACGTCACGGCAAGCCTCGGGGAGCCACGCCCAGGGGCGGGGGATGTGGAAGGAGGGGAGGGGCGATGGGGGAAGGGGGCAGGGGGAGGGGCAGCTCGGACAGTACATTTCATTAAAGCGTGTTTTTTTTTATTGCAGGTGCACAGTTAATCCGCAAATCGGATAAACCACACACGGATAATCGAGAGTCTGCTGTATATAAATGTAGGTGGTCTGCGTCAGGAAATAACCCTTATTTATCTCTGTGCTGTAAAGAGAGGCCCTTTGTCTATAATATTGCCTGTTGTTTATTCTGGGTTCTCTCTTTAGAGAAGCGTTAGTGTTACAGGTGTGGTGTTCGTCGTTTACCGCAGAGGTCCATCGACTTACCAGTGACCACGTATCATTGCACGAGTAATGTCCGAACACGTTGCACGTGCTTTCCGTGAGCGTGATGGAAATGAGGAAAACGACCTGTGGATGAGAGAGAGGGAAGATGCAGTTGTGACTGAGCAAACAACAAAAGAAAGATATGTTTGTGTCGCATTGCATTAAATTTCCAAAAATTTGCTAAGTTTGTTTTCTCAAACTGCCTATTTCTCTTTCATCATTAGACCTCCTTTGCCAGTACCAAAACGTAATAATAGGGTTTTTCCCCTTTTTTTCTGGCAACAAAACTGAAACCTTTTTACAAGGATTCATGTCTGCATTAACCACAATATTTGCAGTCAAAATGTAAACAAAAAACACACTTTGATAATATATGCATTGTCCTTGAAACTGATTGGTCCACACCAGAGACGGCTTTCTTTTGAGCCTCGTCTCAATTGGTGCTAGACCAGAGGACGCCAAAAGGCGTACAGCTCAAAGACAATGCACTATCAAAGTAATAAGGGCTCGAGCCCTCATTATTTTAATAGGTTTCAGTTTTGTTGCCAGACAAAAAAGGGGAAAACCCCTATTATTGCCTATTTCTCTCTCTCAAATTTACCAGGCTCTCATAGGTCCATTCACTCTTTCTCTCCCCCGGCCGCTTCGGGGTGGATTTCCAGACAGCTCTCTCATTGACATGCTAATTTATCTGCCCCAGCAGACCCACCTCTCTCTCTGCCCCCCCACCCCCTCTCTCTATTTAAGGCCTCGGCACAGAGGCGTTGGGTCTCTGTGTGTCTATGTTGTGTGTCTCTGTGTGTCTCTGTGTTGTCTCTCTCTGCTTGTGTGTCTGTCTGTGTGTCCCCGTGTCTGTGTTTGTCTCTCAAATTTAGCAATCTTTGGAAGACCGTAATCAACCAGGTAAGGTGTTGACTGTTGTGTTAGCCGACTCTCAGTGTTGGATTGCATTGTATTTCTAAATTCACTAGGTTTGTTTTCTACCTGATGACGATTGCTTGTGTTGCAATCGAAACATTGTATTCTATTATTTTATTTATTTTATTTCTACGTGACTTTACCGAAAGAACCAAAGAGTAATTCCTACAGTCACGAGAGCTTCAAATCAAATATGGTTGTACAGTCGTGTATAATTTGCTGCTAGGATGCTGTACGCGAACATCATTTTTTGAGCACATCACTCCTGTTCTCATGTCCTTGCATTGGCTACCAATGAAATATCGAATTGATTATAAGGTCCTGCTATGGACCTACAAGGCTGTCAATGGGCTAGCCCCCACATTACTTACAAGAACTTATCCATTTATATACACCACCAATGAGGTCCTCGAAATCTTCAGAGCTCCTCCTTCTTAGTATTCTGAGGTCAAGGCTCCATTCCGGGGGGGCGGGGGTGATCGGGGTTTTTCCAGTACAGCTCCAAGACTATGGGACGCGTTGGCCTCTGACAATAAAACAATCAGAATATTTAGAACTATTTAAATCTCGCAATGAAAACTCACCTCTCTAGAAATGGCATTTTCCCCATCGTTTTGGTTATTTATGCTGCTGGCTCTGTCTAATTTCCCTGATTTCCATACACCGGCACATTGGGATCCTTGGATCAAATGCACCATACGAAATGTAAATTATTATCTATTTGAAAAATGAACACAATTGGTAATGTCTCTTGCACTCAAGAACGTCTCACTTTTTCAAGGAAGTCCATTGAGGCAATTGTCTCTGTGCGTAACCAAAGACGTAACGACTGCATCATTCAGTAAAATATTTTACATCTGCAACGATGCATTTCATATTTTGTTAATCATCTACATTCCATACGTGACATAAGGGCACAGTGAGTTCCCTCCACTTCTTCCTGTACTTGCCAACACGTTAAAGCCTCGCCCCAAGAGGTCGATCACTGCTGCCAGCTCATCCTTCACGGTCTTGCGCCAGGTGGTCTTGGCTCTCCCAGGTTTACTTTTGCCAGGTGGTGTCCATCTGGTCCATTCTGAGTACATGTCCAGGCCATCCGAGTCGTCGTCTCTCGATGCCTCGTGTGTGCTATTAGGGCAACCGGTCTTCATGTACAGTTCGGTGTTGTGGATTTTGTTTGGCCAGAAGATGCAGCAGATTCTCCTGAGGCATCTGTTATGGATTGACTCCATTCTCTTCATGTCGGTCTTGACAACACGCCAACTCTCAGAGCCATACAACAGCGCCGATTTAGCATAGCTGTAATACAGCTGTATCTCGGGATGCATTGTGCCGTGCACAATTAATCGCCCATCCAGTTGAACATTTCCATAAATAAATTGTATGACGGTGCTCGCCGCTAGTTTGTGTAGAATAGATCTCCAGCTGTAGCAGTTGCAGAGGGTGTATTTGTAATTTATATACGCTGAGACCGGAAGCCCCTTTACATCTGGAAATCGTGTTGAAGCAGCGCTGTGTCAGAAGCGAGAGTGTGTCTGTTTGGGGTTTTTACCCCTTTACTCTGTGCAAGCAGTCACCAAGATACGAACATCCTCACTTACGAACGAACCGCCATGAGATGTTCTTACTTTTCACCGTCCGACTTTGCGAACATTCGGCCGTGCTTACGAGCCGAACCGCGGAACAATTTTGTTCGGCTGAACGATCCTGCACGAGATGTAATGAGTCCCAGCGTTTCTCTGGGACTCATTAAAGCCCCTTCCGGCAGTATCGGGACTCAAGATAGGTGAATATAAAGCAGATTTTTTTTTCATGTTACTTTATTTTAGGTTTTACTTACTATACAGTACTTAATACATGCAAATGTACAATATGTATTACTTATGAGTTGAACAATGCTTCCTTTTTTGTTGAACCGTAACACATTTTATAATGCTGACCATATGCGCGATTAACTATTGAGTTCCGGGGATGCGAACAAATCGACTTACGAACGAGTCTCGGGAACTTATCGGATTGTTCGTAAGTCGGGGACTACCCTACCTAGACCTATACTAGTGTAATGCGAGCATAAACGGGGTGGTTGCTGGCCTCCGCGCCAATCACACGGCCCGGAGCCTTGTCGGCGGAGCGTGTGGGAGGAGCCACTGCTCACCTCGGCTCCAATGGGAGACGAGGTGAATGGGGGGCGGAGACGGGGGCAGTACGGGAAGGAGGAGTCAGTGTCACGTGATGGGATGGATTTAGGGAGAGAGCCGGAAGAGATCGAGGAGTTGGAACGGAGCGAGAATAAACTAAAATCAGCTGAACATAAACTAAACGGAGTAAAAATAACAACTGAAATAAGCAGACGGCAATTCCTGTCATAGCTCTCCGTCCCCATATATTCAGTGAAAACAATAAAAAAAACATAACATCACGTCACCAACACAGCTTTCGTGGCAGTGCAAAGTGTCACCTGGGTTGGTTCAATAAGACAAAGTAATATTTTAATATTCTTTGGGTCTGTCGCCAAAAGTCACGGAGATAGGTTCAAAGAAAATAACACAAAAAGAATATGAATTCCTGCAGTCATGAAAGCTTTAAGTCAAGATTTTAATATTTGAATGTTGCGTCACTGCAGTTTGGCGTCTGTTACAAATGTAGTGTTGTAAAGGACAGACTTTAAACTGCTTTATGGCACACACTGTTAATTATCTTAACATGCAGTCTCCTGACCCTGCACAGCTCACACTCACTCTTCGCTCCTATTCTACGAAGGTACAGCCTTCGGACTTGCTGTCTATCTAATCTTCCCGCTAGCCTAGCGTCCTCCGGCTGGGACCTCCTCCGCACCTCAGCACGGTTGGCTATGTAATTTGCGAAAGAAGTTCAACGTAAATACCACAGTCACCAGCATGACCACTCCCATCATCATTGCCATTGTCACGCTGCTATTATCAGTATTGTTATCGTCAATATCACCATCGTTTTTTTTTTTACACTATTTTACAACAAATTAGGTTGTTAGTGGTGGCGTATCGTGCCGGCATAACTCACCATTTTAAATGTGATGGAAGGTTGTAGGTTGAAGTCGCGCATCTTTATTCACGGCAGAGGCAGCGGCCTATTGAGCTCGACCTGCAGACGACGAGAAATTTTTTTTTTAAAGAGGAAGAATTCCATTGTTGATAAGTAATCTGACGATGGCGGCGTCGTCAATACCATGCGTGGGAGTGATGCCTTTCGAAAAATTCCGAGACTTGATTCGGAGAAACACCGCGACAGTCAAATTCGCGGGGGGATAAATCTCAGAAATCCCGGGCGTTCTCGGCCACGCCGCTCTTTCGAATGCACCTAGCCTGGCACGAGCATCGTGGTCGACGTCACGGCCACTTAGTGGCAAATGCATAGCCGATAGTTGCTTGTGTTGCAATCGAAACGTCGTATTCTATTATTATTTGATTTGATTTTCTACGTGACTTTACCGAAAGAACCAAATAGTAATATCTCCTGCAGTCACGAAAGCTTCGAATCTGGTTTGAATGCATAGCAGTCAACCCACACGGTTTGCCCCGTATTCTTGTGCAGGAAAATTGACCTCTCAGGTCCATACGGCGTACAGACGTTTCAATACGGCTGCAAACAAATTGTCTATTTGTTTGTGTTTCTCCCGTGTGATGGGACGTTGTAGGATGAACGTTGAGATTTGGGGGGGCTCGTGGGGCAACCGATAAGGTCTGAATTGGTCTGTAATTAGGTAGGCACTGATACGAGTTGACAGGTATGCGAATGCGCAGAAAAACTTTCCATATTTTTGGAAAACTGAGCACCCATACTTAATTAACGCTGGGGTAAAACGTCGCGAAGTGTAGCGATGTTTTACTGGGGACATCACCAATTTTAAGATTACCACATGAGTTTAGCGTGGATTCCAGGAGTTTTACTGTGCCAGTATTGTTTTCTACAACTGCTAACTTCGTATTTCGTCACTCCAGAGCCTGCTATCATCCACCTGATAGTGTCGTCACTTTGATTCTTGTCCACCCTCAAACACATTCCTGCGGAGGGAGCTGGTAGGAACGTTGGGTTATTCGGTCAATGGTCAGGGTCAACGGCGGCGTGGTGCATTCCGCAAATATGCCCGACTGTGAGGGCGGGCACAAGCCGGCATGAGTAGGAGTTTTATAAGGGCACCATGGGGTGACCAGCCCCTCCCCACCCAGCCCAAACCCCACCCACCCCCACCCAGCCCCACCCTCCCCACCCAGCCCCTCCCAGCCCCACCCTCCCCACACAGCCCCTCCCCACCCTCCCCACCCAGCCCCACCCTCCCCACCCAGCCCCTCCCTACCCTCCCCTCCCCACCTCCCTCCCCACCCAGCCCCTCCCTGCACGACGGACACAATAATCCCATGTGGGCTGGTGTAACCAGGAGGTTCCTACCAGTATAACTGTCATCGATACGCATGCAACTGAGCCTTAAACATTGCGCGATACATGCTATGACGTGACTCGTTTGCAACAAGAAGAAACAGAACCTGGCAAGCGTGCAAAGACGCGTGGAGGGATGCAAATATTGGAATTAAACGGAGAGGCAGAAAGAGGAACACGTGGCGGTGGATCGGGGTGGGAGGGGCTAGATAACACACGCGGGTTAAAGCCAAAAGTAAAAACTGTTGGGGAAAGTGACCGGGACTTGGGCAGGACAGTTCGCTGGAGGGGACGATGGGCGATGGCCAACAATAGTGACGGAGCGGTGGGCCAAGGAACGGAATCCATCTGAGAAGAATGACCGACAAGGATATGGAGCTGTGAAATCGGCTCGTGTGTAGGGAGCTGTGTGGGCTGTTACATCGCACGATCACGAGAGATGGTGATGGCTTGGGCGGGGAGGGTGGGGTTGGGTGGCGCTTCATCAAGGAGTGGATTGACCATGGCTGATGATGGTAAGTATATTGGGTAGCATTCCATCTCTGCCTGTTTTGTTTTTCATCCCTGCCTGTTCCGTTGGTGCTATCGGTGGCAGGCCACAAGACGAAGACGTGTATTTTATATTCAGAACGCTGCAGCTAGCAGTGCATGACCCTGCGTTCGAGAACGGACCACAGGCGGTGACATCACAGACCTTCTTGTGAGGTCGCTTCCACGGGCCTCGTACGCTTCACCTCGGGGCTCACCTGCTGGTCGTCCTGCACAAAGTGTTCGTCGAATGGCAATCAAATCAACGTTTCGATATCTCAAGAGCTGTAATTTGGTCACTTTCCGTGAAAATGCAAATCCAATTCGATTGGGATTCTATTTGTGTTGCAGCCATTGAAAACTGAGCCCAAGAGCATCAACTCGCTGCACTTGAACACCCGGTGTATCAAATGGGTGACGGAAACACAGATTTGAATTCGCACCCTCGTTGTTTGCCCGCTCGTTGTTTGCTGGCTTCTCAGCTACATCAGAAAGATGCCTGTAAACGGGACATGAAGAGCTGCGACATCAACCCAAATGACTGGGCGAAAACTGCCGGTGACCGACTCAGCTGGCAGCAGGCTGTGAAAACAGGCCTCAGGAGAGGCGAGGAGAAAAGACACACCACTTGGCAGACCAAGAGGGAGCGACGTAAAGAACAAGCAACAAACACCTCTGGAGCTGCCACCGCATTCACTTGCAAGTGCCGTGGCAAGGATTGACACTCAAGGATTGGCCTACTAAGTCATTCTCGGCGCTGCAAAGCCTACAGCTGACCTCGTAAAGAAATTGTCTCTCGAGACACAAAGGCCTATGTGTCTCAGCTACCTCAGGGGTTACCCTGTGCCTTGTGGGGTGGTTGTTGGGTTTTTGTTTTTTTACTACGAAATTGGTGATCCAGGACAAAGGCTCCAGATCTAAAATTTGCAAAACAGACAGCATTTGACAGGAAGTTCCACAGTGGGGGGGGGGGGTTTCTCAAGGTAAGAGCTGCTACATGTTGTTATTTATATAACATGGCATGACATTGGAATGACCGATGTAATGTGGACTTCTGCTTATTTGAGCCGGTCCTGGGTCTTTAGGTCGACTCAGCCTCTAATGAGTACCTGGTGCGGTGTGGCAACCCATCCCCATCGCGTGCCGTGCCAGCATTCTATAGGTGCTGATACTCGCTAACAGCACTGTGGCCAGTTGATTATATACATGTAAAATATATGTGTGTGTGTTCTAGATAACATTCAATCACAGTCATAGGCCACACCACGTTTGTAAACCGAGTTTAGTGCTGTGATGAAAATGTTTTCGAGATGCTCGGCTCGGGAGACCACGACCATCAGTCAACGTGGAGCTGCTGTTAGTCTCACTTGTTAAGTTTGTTGAGCCAGCTGGACCAGCACTGGGCAAGAGCAGTGGCACACGAGGTGATTCCTAACATTGAAACCAACAATTACATATTTGACGATCGCAGTTAAGAGACAAAACAACATATATACTATTAAATAGAATACAAATTAAATTCACCTTCCAAGTATCAACATGCCAGTGAGGCTACTCTTGCAAACCACCCACTTAGCAACCCACCCACCCACTTACCACCCACCCACTTACCACCCACCCACCTACCACCCACCCACCCGCTTACTCTACGTCTACCCTCTTAGATTTATATGGTAATCCAAAGCTCTTCTGGAAACCCATTGAATACTATTGAGAAAAAGCCGTGTTCTGGTGGTCTACCGACTGATCTCATTCGTGATGGTCAACGTCTCGCTAATAGCCAGGATAATGTAACCGGTTTAAACCTTAATTTTTCCAAAGCTGGTCATATTTATGATGATACCCGCAGTAATAGTAACCCTCTACTGGGCTCACCAAACCATCCATAAATAATCTGACACAGCTCCAAAATAATTCAATTTCAAGCCCATCAGAGGTTAAAGTCCGAAAGAAGTTGACTCCTCTAAAGAAGCTGACGGCTTGCCTGCCTTCGCTTTAATTGCAGTGGGTGACGTGATTTCACTTCGGGAAAGTGAATAAAACGCGGACCGCTTGGTGGGTCACCAACAAATTACTACCACGTGGATAAACTCCCCCAACCTCCAGCCACCAACCCCCATCCATAAAGAGATACCGTTTCTCGGACGAACGACAATTCAAAAAACACGTTTATCTGCCTCTCTTCTCTGAGTGGAATTCCACGAGGTCGCTGGGCCGTGCATGCGCAGGGAGAGAGCGTGTGTGCGCGATGCTATCAATCGCGAGCAGGCAATCGCGAATATGTTTAAAATAGCCTTGGCAATCAGTACCGATACCGCCGCGCATTTCGTCAAGAAAGCAAGGCTGAAAGTACTCACGGTTTGATTGACACTGCGCTTGTAAGTCGACGGACACAGCATAAACAAAAAACAAAAATTAAAGTGATAAAGATGAAAAAAAGTATTTTGTTTACGTTCGATCGAAAATTTTGAAACGGGACACGTAGTTTCATGCAGAGGACGGTGGCGTGTGGTGAGTGAGTGTGTGTGTTGCACGAGTGTGATTCTTATACTCAAAAACATAGAAGTGAAACTATTCTCCTTCCTTATCACTCTTTTTTTTCATGCTCCAAATAATCGCTCCTCCTTCCAGGAGAGCTGCGGCTCCCCTGCAGTGCACTTCGGCTTTATTTGCTGAAACTCACTCACTGATCGACCACGACACGTTTGAGCCCGATCTCAAAGGTCATAGGGCGCCTGTGTCTGAAATAGTTACTTCCCCACGTCGCTGCGACGGGCAGTTTCAAACCGTTGCAGTCGGTGTACCGGAAGTTTCACAGCACTGAGATGGCTTTACTGAAGATCGCTGATGACCTCTACATGATCACGGATGAACAGTGCGCTGCAGCATTGCTTGAACTCGGTATCTCAGCCACCTTCGCCACCATCGTCCATGAGACACTCATCAGGCAGGCTAAGGTTCACTGGGGTGGCTTGAGTCTGACCTCCATGGTCGATCACAGTTCGTCAAGCTGGGGGATGCACAGTCATCGCCTATGCCGTGCTTAGTCGGCGTACCACAGGGGGTCCGTCCACGGGCCCTTCCTATTTTCAACAAACGTTTCTCTGACCAACTCATTGATGCGTGAAACCGAGATAGACTGCAATGGAGACTGTGACTTTCTCAATGGCGGTCTCCTACGCGTGCATTCCGTGCAACCCTGAATGAAGTGGTGCATGTCACTCGACATCCCCGGCCAATAATAATTGTGTTGCAACGTTAGCAACGTTTTCCACACCCCAAGGCGTAACAACTTGTCCTCGTGCACCCCCCGAGTCAGCTTGCCTCGGAGGGCAGTGGGAACTACGACACGGTGACAGCGTGAACCATCCTCATCCCTTGGGACCGGTCACAGGCCGTCAGAGGGAGCGGACCCCTTCCGTCCAACTTGCGCTTGACGCCGCAAGGACACTATCCCCCAACGCGACCTCCGAGGCGAGCTCCACTCCCTCAAGCGCTGCCATGAGAGCCAAGGGCCTCGCCGCCGAAGATGTATAACGAGCCGCGCCCGATGCGCACGCAGAACCATTGCCTAGAGGCAAATGGGACAACGCATCAGCGTTCAAATGCCACATCCCTATACAGTACATTACTCGGAATGAGTACTCCTGGAGAATCTCCAGCCACCTCGAGAGCTGCCCGGAGGACTAGTCTACTCTGAGGGAGTACTGAAGGGCCGCATAATCTGAGAGAACCACAAATTCCCTGCCGTAAAGGCCTATACTTTTGTATAGGCCTTATCGACCGGTAAGCTGCCTCGAAGCACTAGGTGAAGGCGCTCCAGTCGCCCCCTGCCATGATGAATTTCCTGACGGGAGGCAGTCGGCGGGTTCGTTCAGTCCCTCTTCCAGCATCGACAGCAACAGGTGTCGCATCGTGTCCGAAAAAGGCGGACCCCGACTGCGCTTCTCCCGTGCTACACGTAATGGCGGCCTCCGGCCGGGTGGTCTCTGTGGCCCGCGTAATGGTGGCCGCTCCACTCGCAGACGTTCCCGCCCGTGCTTCGCTCTCCGGCGGCCGGTCTACTCTCCCAGGCAAGGTGCGTGCAGTCAGCCCCGCCATCGTGGTCACCATCAGGAGCTCCACCATTTGCGAGACCATCGCCCTCAGGAGCTCCAGCTGATCCGACACCACGCGCCATCTAATTTTGGGCTGCTGTCACAGAGAAGCTGTCGCCGGTCCCGCCGTCTCCAGCGCCGGGACCGCGGTTCCTGGGGCTATTAGGAGGTCCAGTGTATCATCCTCGTCATCTTTGGAAGACGCCACAGGTGGGTTCCGTTTCTTTTCATACTTTGACATATTTTTATTTTCTCTTTCTTCTTTCTTCTCTCCTCCGATGAGAAAATAAAAAAAATTAAACTACTTCTGACTCCAAATGTAGTGAGCGACTTCCGTGACACGTCGAGTAGAAGGCTTTTTATTTGTTAAGAGCACACGGGGCGATACACTTCGTAACGCATTCACACATAGGCGATCCTAACACATAACCCATTTCTGGCATTTGCAACGCTAGCTGTCCGGCTAGCATAGCGGCAGCAACGGAGAGAGTCCTGCAGAAGAACAGTCACATGGTCGGAGACGAATAGATGACGATGAGCAGCGACGCAGCCAGGACCCAGGACCCGCAACAGCCCCGAACCTCTGGTTCGGTCCCCCTTATATCTGCCCCGGCGCGGCCAAGCCCCTCCTCTGGCCACGCCCCCTTTCCAGAACCTTTGAGCCGGTTCCCGGAGCTTCTTGACTGACTGCCTTTCACCTTTACCCCAGATATGCCCCCCTTGTAATAAGACATGATGTAATGCACCCATAACCGCAATTACCACTCCAGGCAGACAGGTGTCACCCTGTCATTACACATATGTTATCAATTCCAGTTGGTCATGCAGTCCATATGAAGGAAACCTATGACGACATGAAACATTTTTTGAGGTGTATAAACTGACCAACATCAGTGGCAGCTTTGGCGATTTGAAGGTTGTTGCTCTCTTGCTTGGTCTGCAAACTGGATACACAAATTACTGCTGTTTTCTCTGCGAATGGTGATAGTCGTGCGAGAGATTCCCACTACATCAAGATAGATTGGCCACTACGACAGTCAATTGGAGCCTGGGAGGAAAAGTGTTCAGCATCCACCACTTGTTGAATCAAAGAAGATTTTGTTACCACCCTTACACATCAAGCTGGGTCTGATGAAGAACTTTGTCAAAGCCATGGACAAAACACAAGCAGCTGAATAAGGACTAAACTATGTACTTTTTTAACGTAATAATATTTTGCCTTTTGTTTCATAATGCATTTAATTTATATAACCCTTTTGCTGATTTTGTAAGTGTTACATGAACAGGACAGGTTACATGTTATCATGTAAAGCAACCAAAAACACGTGAAAAGACCTAAGGTTTACAATTTATGAGTAAACCTCTCCTATCTACACAATATACATAGACGTAAAATGTAAAAAAAATTAATATCTTGGGAACAGTAGCCAATCAGTTGTTTTAATTGTCATATTTTAATTCAGCACATCCAAATCCATAATAACCAGCACATTTCATCTCTGAAGCAGACGACGTCTAAAGAATTGTAGATCAGTGTTATTTAGCGCTAGATAAGAAATGCCATTGTCTGAAGCGTTACCGAGACATATTTTCAGGTCACGGTGTTTTTGACGAACATGTAGAGTTTAGCGTGTACAGTCGTTCATGTCCACACATGTTACCCACAACTTAAATGTAGAATCAACGTGCGTTTGGATTACATTGCTGCTATAAATTGTCACGCGATAAGCCACTTGGTTGAGCTATAATTTGTGGCCGGGTCGATTCTGACAAAAAAAAAGCTATATAGCTCGGTGGGCTTTACCCAGTAAGTAAAAAAAAATAGTTCAGTTTTGTTTGTCTATATTTTTTTAAGTGATTTGTTCACCTTTCCCATACTTTGCACTCTGATCGCGTTTTGTATTGTTTGTTGTTGTAACGTTTTGATCGGCCCCACTTACTGGACATCTGTGAGACAAGAGATTTATAGCTCACCGGATTCCCTCCTGCATTCTAAATAAAGGTTCTGATTGCGTGTGCAGAGGAAATACTGGCGATGATCGAATGAAGCTTTTCACGTCTCCGCGTTGCCTCAATAAAGTCGGCAGTTAACAATGTGACGCTCCTCGCGTTTCATACACAAGAGATTTCTTGGGCTGGCGGGACGAGTGCTCTGACATGGACAGTGCTGATGACGAAAACTGAACACGAGCAAGAATGTAAGAGTAAAAATATGAACGTCGCCTGTTAAATGCTCGAATTGCAGGATTTTTTTTATTTTGCCCCAAAAGTGTTTTATTATAAACAAGATAATTCAGATACACAACCAAAGAGGATGTGACATTGCGCGGTTGACACCAGCACAAACACACAAATTGTGGATTACGGTGCAATGGAGACCTGTCTTAAAGCGCACGTTTCAATAAACTCTACAACCCTGGTGAGGTCTTCTTAAGCTCTGATACCGCTGTAGGAGAAGTAAAAAAGGGAGGGAGGGGGGGGGCCTAAATGCCCTCGTGAATGCTCTTAAGAGTCAATGCCCACTGGAGGAGAGCTAGTGAAGGGGTTTGGTGGTGAACTGCCATATATTTTTTCAAAGCCAGGAAATGGCCCATTATTTGGGGTGTTTGAGCATTCATTGGTTTCTAGGAAGCCTGTGGTTGCTGATAAGACGCAGAATGTAAACACGTCCAGAGTTTTTCAAGTGTAGGTTGAACTTTCACACCGTGCGTAGCCAACCATGCTAATCGGAGGTGCGTTGAACCAGAGCTGCTGATGAAATGAACTCGCAAAAGACCGTGTGGCCGATGTGATGTGTAAAATAAGTAATATTTTTTTTAAACTTTTTTTTAAACACGCTTTTATGAATGAATGTACTAGTAATGGTAGAACTCCACGACTCTAGGAAGTAAGCCCCGAAGCTTGCCGTAACGTAAGGGATCGTGGGCAATTACAGCCAACGTCAGTTGACCGTGGACAATTTAGACCCAGGCCGAAACATAACCTATAAAAAAAAACGTTTTAATATTTTTTTGATAGAATATAGTATTGTCATCAGTATGACATAAGTATACCAAGTTTGCAGTCGATACCACGTTGGTAAGTGGATTAAATTGAGTTACAAGATTTGAGGATACTACAACAACGACAACAACAGAGTAAGTTCAATAAAAGCGTGTAATAATAATAATGAATGTAATTTAGATGTGGAGAGACAATGAAAGGAAGGAGATGCTCTTGCGTAATCCTTGAACAATATTTTCCACGATGCAAGTTTTTTTTAAAATAAATTTTCGTTCAAAGAACCAGTTTGGCTTTCTGCACGAAATGATACCCATGTGGGCACAGGCCTTGCTAAGACAGGGAAAAACTTCGAGTGCCGTTAGGACACCCACACACAGAGAGACGTACGTATGTGTTCATACGTACGTATAAAGGGGCCCGAAATAAATAAATACATTTTTATATTCAAACACAAATGTTTTACTTGCATAATAAAGCAATTGTATGTTTTCATTTTCTACACAGCCAGATAATACGACAAATCGCTATCCTTAAACACCCAGTCGTTCATTAAAGTTGAAGGCGGTGTAGGACTATAGTAATAGAGCAAGTGCAGAATCACTAAACCGGAATTGATAGCCTGAAAGCACTTAGCGCGGGGCCCTTGAAAGTGCTGAGCCCGTAGCATTTGTAGCTACTTTTGCTACGAAGATAATCCGACACTGACAAGTACGTATCTACGTACATGTGTACGTGCACGTGCGTAGAAGGGGCAGAATGGGATCCCGCACCGATCAGTATCAGTGCACGGTGTTACACTCTGAAAAGAACAGTTCACAAGATGTATGCAAACGCTTGTGCGTGAACATGAATTACTCTTTGGTTCTTTCGATAAAGTCACGTATATAGATAAAAGAATAAATAAAATACTTATATGTCTGTCTATATTTGTCTCTGGTTCTGTGTTTTATCTCTCTCTCAAATTTAGCATTCTCAGGAAGAACGTAATCAACCAGGTAGGGTGTTGACTGTTATGTTATCCGACTCTCTGTTGTATTACATTACATTTCTAAGTATACTAGATTTGTGTTTCTATTTCATTTATACCTGATGATGAATGCTTGTGTTGCAATCGAAACGTCGTATGCTAGTATTTAATTTAATATTTTATCTTTATACATGTTTTTACCGAAAGAACCAAAGAGTAATTCCTGCAGTCACGAAAGCTCCAAATTACGTTTTTTCGTGAACATGAACTCAGAAACCAAGTGGTTTCAATTGTGCTTATGGGCGGCAGGGGGTAAAACCCGTGCCTCATAGCACGAAGGGGCCCTCGATTAAATTCCTGACTCGAGTGCCTTTCTGCGTGGGGTTTGTATGTTCTCCCCCCCCTTCCCCTAGTCTATGGGTTTCCCTCTGGGTTCTTCGGTTTCATCCCATAGATTACAGGAAAAAATCGTGCGATGCAAGCGGTATTGGCCAAACATCCCCATGCGCAAACGTTTAATTGCAACTTACACACGTGGGACTCTGACGCAGCAACGTTGCCCCCCCCGCCCCCCTACGATGATATCCTGGCAGGAGCCTCCTGGAAAAAAGTGCATTGAGACTTGGTGAGACTTTCCTCGCTTAACTTCGGCCTCGCTGAGCACTCAAGCTGCCCTCCTGGAGAAGTGAGCGGTCATCGATTCGGTGCTAAAAGGGGGTCACAATACGTATGAGCAAGATACGAAGGCTGCATTGGGGATATCGGTAACAGCGCTGCTAATTATAATACAGATGGTAAACATTATTTTATAAATGTTTCATTATTATAAGATCGTGGCGTTCGATTCCGACCCTGATGCCGACTGTATATTCGGAGTTTGCGTGTCTCTCTCCCCTTGGTCGCGTGGATTTTTCTGTTGGTTCTACAGTTGGAATCATGCATTTTACAATAATTTCCACATGATAAGCCACTTCGTTGGATTATCATTTATGGCCAGGTAGCTTTTGAAAAAGAGCTATACAGTACAGTGGGCCTTACGTGTTAAATTTTTTTAAAAATAGAAAAAAATGTCAAATGTCGCCCATTATATATATTTTTTTCCTTAACGCCACAGTGTTTATGACAAATGCCTGGAGGTGAAATCTGGAAAATACTTGGGTAAAGAGACCATGTAGGGATGTGCGTGAAGATGTAAAGGCATATCACAGAAATCATGATGCATCACTGGCAATGTCTTAATGTGGAATTTGTGGGAATACCCGTTTTTTTTAGACATAAACAACCTTGGTTTTGGGAAAAAAAAAACTCACGAAATAATATTCAGCATTGTGGAGAATAGAATGTACACAAATAAGCTGACAACATGCTTCCTTTCCATATCTGTCTTTCCGTATCAAAGCAGATATTATGTACACGTCCCATCAGCCACACGGCCTCCTCGGAGTGCATCATTTTAGCACCACTGGTTCAACACAAACACAACTCTATGAGAGGGGAGAGGCAGGAGAGTGCGTGGAGTAGAGCGAGATGACAAGAGAGAGGTAGGGGAGTGCGTGGAGGGGAGTAGAGTGAGATGAGAGGGGAAATGTTGGAGAGTTCGTGGACGGGAGTAGAGTGAGATAAGAGGGGAGAGATAGGAGAGTGTGTGGGAGTATAGCGAGATGAGAGGGGAGATATAGGAAAGTGCGTGGAGGGGAGTAGAGTGAGTTGAGAGATAGGAGAGTGTGTGGGAGTATAGCGAGATGAGAGGGGAGATATAGGAGAGTGCGTGGAGGGGAGTAGAGTGAGTTGAGGGGTGAGAGGTGAGAGGAGTGTGTGGGAGTAGAACGAGATGAGAAGAAAGAGGTAGGAGTGTGCGTAGAGGGGAGTAGAGTGAGTTGAGAGGGGAGAGGTAGGACAGCGCATGGACGGGAGTAGAGTGGGATGAGATGTAGGAGAGGGCGTGGAGAGGGAGTAGAGTGAGTCGAGAGGGTAGAGTAGGAGAGTGTGTGGAAAGGAGTAGAGAGAGATGATGAGTCCAAGTGAGATGCTTGAGATGGTGAGTGCCATCTTGAAGTTCATCTGGCACTAGATTGGGAGCCAGCTGTAGAATTCGAGGACTGGGCTCTTTTCGATTTAAAGCTTTCGTGACTGCAGGGATTCATCTTCTTGGTTCTTTCGGTAAAGTCACGTAGAATGGAAATAATAAAATAATAAAAATAAAACATAATCAAATAATTCTCACGACGTTTCGGCCACAACGCAAGCAGCCATCCTCAGGTGAAGACCAGGTCTGTCGGGGAGACAGCGTCTGAATGAAACAACACCACGCTTGGCGCGTTTATTTAAGCTGGGTTGGAAGGGGGGAAGGGCGCCTTGACAAAATAATTTGCATATCAAGAGGAATTTAACATATTTATGGGAAATGCAGGTATGTGATTAGTACTACTTGTGAAATGCGTAGGAGGTGGGCGGGGGGGTTTCAAAGTCATATTATGCCCGTGCATTATGCAGGATTAGCAGCATCAAAGGGAGGGGATAGGGGTAGCATTAATAAAGGGAAGGAATGTTAATAGTATGTAGCTGCAGTAACTAAACAACCACGTAAAAAACTAAAGTATAAACTACATAGTATCATCAGTATACTAAATATACTCTCCAATAAGCTGAGCTACTAACAGTAAGTGATACATTACAATTCTATGTCACAAAAAATATAATATGCTTCCAGCTAAACTTTTTTCCCTTACATCACACGGGTCTACCCCGTACTATATGCTGCCATAGACAAACCCAACATTAAATTATATACTGTATTACTATACACCACCCTATACCTTAGAATAATACATAGTGTAATATTACACTATGTATTATTCTATCCACCCTACTGTATATCACACTGCTGTATGTTCACTATGCAATTACGATACTATATAATGCCTTATATATTGTATTAAACATTACAATTATATACTATATATAATTATTATACAATCTGCTGTATAATAATAAATAGTATAAAATTGTAATTTCCTCAAATGCTGTCTCCTTTAAGTTGAGAGCTGATGTGTTCGGTCGCTGCTAGCACCTACGGGGGGAGTGGTAGCAATGTGTTGTTTAGGGCTCCGCGTTGGTGAAACGTTTTAAAGATTTTCCCTTTTGTTTAACAAGGTAAGGCCCCACTGAGCTATACAGATCTTTCTCAGAAGCGACCTGACCACATAACCAAGTTGATGTATCGTGTGAACATTCATAGCAGTCAAATTCTCTAAACGCACATTGATTATATAAATGCGGAGGGGAAACTCCCGGAGGAACCGGAGAAAGAAAAGAAAACACAACACCACGAGGTCGGGATTGACCCCACAACCGAGCGAGGCAGCGAACATTTGGCGACCCTGGCGCCCCTCCGATTCCCACGCCCGTTACCACAGGAGGAATTTGGGTTCAATCCCGACCCCTGACGCATTGCAAGGTGCTTGCTGTGCGTGCTGAAAATGTCAGCACGCCATATAAAACAAGGATAAATAAATAAAAAGTGCAATCCAATAACAAGACAACAGAATCCGTTAAATAGATTGTATCAAAGTCATCGGTCTTTTGTTCAAAAGCTTTAAATTTCGATTTAAAGCTTTCGTGACTGCAGGGATTCATCTTCTTGGTTCTTTCGGTAAAGTCACGTAGAATGTAAATAATAAAATAATAACAATAAAACATAATAAAATATTGTATTTTATTATGTTTTATTTTTATTATTTAAATAATAAAATAATACAGATTTTACATAATAAAATATTTCATTTTATTATGTTTTATTTTTATTATTTTTGTATTTACATTCTACGTGACTTTACCGAAAGAACCAAGAAGAAAAAAACGAACCTTTTCGTTTTTTTAGCGGGGGGGGGGGAGGCGAATTGGGGGAAGGTATTGGTAACCAAAGGTGGCACAACGCTTTGTTCAAACGGGGTTCGCGCGCTCGTCCACCGTCATCCGCGTCAGTACCTTTGAGCGAGCCGACGAATGAGCGACGTCTCTCTCTCTCTATTCGCCGTGTCAGCGCTCCGAACCAGCGGATCGCGGAGTCGAGTTCCCCGGATCCAGTGCCGATGTGTGTGTGTGTGTGGTGCGCGACCGTGCGAAGGGACAAATCAAATATTGGCGGGGGTGGTGGGGGGGTCACCTGAGCGATTCACCACCCCCACCACCGCCTGAGCTGACAATGTTAAGGTACTACGCCCACCGGGCTTTTGCAGTGTGACAGGAGTGACTTTCAGCGTTAGAAACACAGCCACCTGGTCAGGTGGCAAGAAAACGAATTTCACCCACCACCCCGTCTCGTAGCCGATAAGTGCGGTTAGGATGGGTGCCGTGACGATGTGACGGATGCACATTGGTGTGCCTATTAACCGTGTCGTGTCCCTCCAGATCAGTCTGTTCGACGTTTTAGGTAATGGCAGAATAGACTGGATGTCATCTCCTTCGTCTGGTATACAGGAGGTTGTGGGTTTGATCCCGATCCTAACGCCTGCTGTGTATTTGGAGCTTGCAGTGTCTTCTGGGTTTCCCCCTCCACATTTAGACTCAACAACGTGCGTTTAGAATATTTGGCTAGTGCTAAACATGTCCACGTGATAAGCCCTGACGCCTGCTGCTGTATATTTTTAGTTTGCGTGTTTCTCTCTCCCCGTGATCGTGTGGATTTTTCTCCGGGTTCTCCGGTTTCTCCATCTACATTTAGTATCAACACACGTTTAGAGTATTTGGCTGCTATATATTTCCACATACTAAGTCACTTCATCTTCTTGGTTTTTTCGGTAAAGTCACGTAGAAGGGAAGTAATAAAATAAAAAAAATAAAAAATACAAATAATTCTCACGACGTTTCGGCCACAACGCAAGCAGCCGTCTTCAGGTGAAACCAGGTCTGTCGAGGCGACAGCGTCTGAATGAGGCAGCACACGTGCTTGGAGCATATATACAAGCTGGGTTGGGAGGGGGGGGGGCGCCTTAACAAAAGAATTTGCATATCAAGAGGAATTTAGCATATTTATGGGAAATGCAGGTATGTAATTAGTGCTACTTGTGTCCGTGGATTATGCAGGATTAGCAGCATCCAAGGGAGAGGAAATGGGAAATGCAGGTATGTGAATAGTGTTACTTTGCCCGTGCATGATGCAGGATTAGCAGCATCATAGGGAGGATGGGGGTAGCATTAATAAAGGGATGAAGTGTTAATAGTGTGTAGCTGCAGTAACTTAAACCACCACGTAAACAACTAAAGTATCATAATTATACTAAATATACTCTACAATAAGCTGAGTTACTAACAGTTGGTAATACATTACAATTCTACGTCGTAAAAAATATTATATGCTTCCATCTAAACTTTATTCTCTTACATCGCACGAGTCTACACCGTACTATATTCTGCCATAGACAAACCCAAACATTAAATTATATACTGTATTGCTATAAACCACCCTATACCTTATCCATTGTAATATTACACTATGTATTATACCCACCCTAATGTATATCACACTGCTGTATATTCACTATACAATTACGATACTATATAGTGAATATACAGCAGTGTTATATACATTAGGGTGGGTATAATACATAGTGTAATAATACAATGGATAAGGTATAGGGTGGTTTATAGCAATACAGTATATAATTTAATGTTTGGGTTTGTCTATGGCAGTATATAGTACGGTGTAGACTCGTGCGATGTAAGAGAATAAAGTTTAGATGGAAGCATATTATATTTTTTACGACGTAGAATTGTAATGTATTACCTACTGTTAGTAACTCAGCTTATTGTAGAGTATATTTAGTATAATTATGATACTTTAGTTGTTTACGTGGTGGTTTAAGTTACTGCAGCTACATACTATTAACACTTCATCCCTTTATTAATGCTACCCCCATCCTCCCTATGATGCTGCTAATCCTGCATCATGCACGGGCAAAGTAACACTATTCACATACCTGCATTTCCCATTTCCTCTCCCTTGGATGCTGCTAATCCTGCATAATCCACGGACACAAGTAGCACTAATTACATACCTGCATTTCCCATAAATATGCTAAATTCCTCTTGATATGCAAATTCTTTTGTTAAGGCGCCCCCCCTCCCAACCCAGCTTATATATATGCTCCAAGCACGTGTGCTGCCTCATTCAGACGCTGTCGCCTCGACAGACCTGGTTTCACCTGAAGACGGCTGCTTGCGTTGTGGCCGAAACGTCGCGAGAATTATTTTATTATTTTTATTTTTTATTATTTTATTACTTCCCTTCTACGTGACTTTACCGAAAAAACCAAGAAGATGAATTCCTGCAGTCACGAAAGCTTTAAATCGAAATCTAAGCCACTTCGTTGAGCTATTATTTGTGGCCAGGTCGCTTCTGAAAAGAGCCCTATAGCTCAATGGGCCTTTCCTGGTAAGTTAAAAAATAAATAGTTTAGTTTAGATCACTTAAACTGAGAGTGGCGTCGTGTGAGTAAATTTGTGGGTATGAGGTCACACGTATCACTCCGTAGGATAGCGCGGCAGATAGCAAACACCGAGGAATGGTGAATTCATAGAACAGAGATATATATCGTAAAAGCGTAACAATGAATGTGTTTGCGTTGGTGTTTTGGCAAACCAGTTTGTTCTGATATTACCTCAAATGTATACAATTAAAACAGTCAACGTTATCGTGATGAATTTAGAGTCGCATACCTTTGACATGAGATGTGAGGAGTTCACACATTTATTGTAAATACCCAAAGATTTAATGAGAACAAATATGACTTAAAGCTTAATCATTGTTAAAGTGATTTCCAGCTCAAATGTGCATTGAGGAAGTGTCCAGCTCCCGTTTCCACGTTCCTATGACTGGAGCGAGTCTATCCAAAGGACAACCACTTTTGGCTTCCCTACAAAGTGAGTTACTCATTTTATCAACCCTGTAAGCATGATGAGCCGGCTCAACACAGTTGGCTACTCTTTTCAAATGACGCTGGAGGATCTTCAACGTTCACTGCGAAGCAGATGGCCGTGAAGTATTTTGCAGTTAACACACCCGTAGTGTCCATCTGTATGGTCTCAAGCAGGTCACAGTTAATGCAGAATTGATGCCTTGCAAAAGGTTTCTATTTAGTGTTTAGACATCTTAACACCTCCTGTTTTATTGCCAGAAAGGGTAAAAGCTATTCTTATTTTTCATCACGGTATCTCCATATATATAAAAGGCAAAGTTGTGATTATGTGTATCTGGTCAAAATGTTTAGCGTACTTCCCGACATGCAACAAACTGGAAATTTGCCATGTGGGTACTTTCCAGACTGTACACAATGCTGAAATGATTAAAATACACTTTTGTGTTTTGGGGGGGGGGGGAGCTCAAAAATGCAGATATTTTATTTATTTATTTACGCAGGAAGTCGTGAATTCGATTCCGACCCTGACGCCTGCTGCTGTATATTTGGAGTTTGCGTGTCTCTCTCTCATCCTCATCACGGTGGCTAGGAGATGTTAACTGCCTCGCCTGGTACGCAGGAAGTCGTGAGTTCGATCCCGACCCTGACGCCTACTGCTGTATATTTGGAGTTTGCGTGTCTCTCTCTCCCCGTGGTCGCGTGCATTTTTCTCTGGGTCGTCCAGTTTTCCCTACACATTTAGAATCAACAAGCGTTAAGAGTAGTTGGCTGCTATAAATGTCCACACGAAGATAAGCCACTTCTTTGAGCTATCATTTGTGATAGCCAGGTCACTTATGAAAAAGATCTACACAGCTCAGTGGGCCTTACTTGGTAGAACAAAAAAAATAGTTTTATAGGAGAGACGAAGGTGTCCAACATGGAGATGGGGCGATGAAGTGAGCTCGCTTGAGATAGACCAATGTTTGCATCGCGATATCATAAAATACGGTGACAGTCTTCTTGGTTCTTTCGGAAAAGTCACGTAGAAGGGAAATAATAAAATAATAAAAATAAAACATAATAAAATAATTCTCACGACGTTTCGGCCACAACGCAAGCAGCCGTCCTCAGGTGAAGAACAGGTCTGTCGGAAAGACAGCCGTCCTCAGGTGAAGAACAGGTCTGTCGGAAAGACAGCCGTCCTCAGGTGAAGAACAGGTCTGTCGGAAAGACAGCGTCATTCAGACGGAAAGACAGCGTCATTCAGACGCTGTCTTTCGGACAGACCTGTTCTTCACCTGAGGACGGCTGCTTGCGTTGTGGCCGAAACGTCGTGAGAATTATTTTATTATGTTTTATTATTTTATTATTTCCCTTCTACGTGACTTTACCGAAAGAACCAAGAAGATGAATCCCTGCAATCACGAAAGCTTTAAATCGAAAAATACGGTGACAGCTTAGGGAGGCCTTCATCTAACAGTAGATAGATGAGTGATGATGATGATGATATACTCGTTACAACGCCTCCCAACCGAGAATGACTTACGGAAACGATTCCTTCTGTTGACGTGCAGGTCTCAAACGTGGCCACTTTCAGTAACGTTTTCTTGGGAAATGACCCTCAACGCCGTCGCAACGATAGCAGGAAACACACGGAAGGCGGTTAAAAATAGTTTGCCAGCATAATGTATTTCGCCGAACAGGGCAACCGCTGAGGTCCTCGCGAACAACACGCACTCGCATTGAATTGGCTTAACCGTCAAAACTTGCTCTTTGGTTCTTTCGGTAAAGTCACGTAGGTATAAAATAAAATTAATTAATCTTCTTGGTTCTTTCGGTAAAGTCACGTAGAAGGGAAATAATAAAACAATAAAAAATCAAACATAATAAGTGTGTAAGCGGTTGTGCTTTTGCGAAGTTATCCCCACCTGAAGAAGGACGCTTGTGTTGCGCCAGAAACGTCGTGATTTAATTTATTTTTATTTTCTACCTACGTGACTTTACCGAAAGAGACAAAGATTATAAAATGCACTTATCTCAAATAAAATAAATCACGACGTTTCGATCGCAACACAAGCGGTCGTCCTCAGGCGGAAATAATGTAATCCAGCAGTGGAACTCGTGATTTATTTTATTTTATACCTACGTGACTTTACCGAAAGAACCAAAGAGTATGGATTCTTGCAGTCACAAAAGCTTCAAATCAAGATTGCAGTTATATACGTTTACATTATTATAATTATTAGTGCTTTGACGGAGTTTTTTTCTTTCTCTCTAAAACATCACCAATTGTACATCTTGCCATTTTAGGTGTACCATTGAAGAATGTAGCGCTTTATTTAATTATTTTACTTCAGTAAATGTTCGTCCTTTGAAGCATTTTACAGTGTTACTTAATAGCAATATTTCGCCTTTGCATTGATACAATTTACACCAAATCTGCTTTCGACTTCAGTGTCATGAGACCACGAATCCATTCAGAATCAGAATCCTTATTTATATTTGGAGGAATCCGATGAGCTATTAAGCTCTTTTTTTAAATATATGTCCTGTGGAGGAGTGTGTCTCGCGTGTCAGCTAACGGCGCGCAGAATATTATTTTTAAACAAAACTTCTCTCCCTCCCAAATACATCTTATTAAACGCCACAACATTCAGATTGAGCGCCACCTCCTGGCTTGCCAAGGTATGGCAAGTCCAGAAAAGTCACGGAGTTGACTTTACCAAAAGAACCAAGAATATGAATCCCTGCAGTCACGAAAGCTTTAAATCGAAATTCAAGTCCAGCAAAGTGGAATTATTTTCATCTGAACGGGGATTCGAGTGGCGTTTATAACCCAACCCTCTCGTTCGGCCTGGGGTACCCAGATTTCCTCTCATCTACACAGTGCAGTAGAGCTGTGATGAAACGATAATATGATGGAGCCCTCCCGGCAATAACACAGGGAGGTTGTTAAGATGCTCAAAAACAGAGACACCCATTGTAGGGCTTAATTTCTGCGTTAACCACACAGAATCGTGGTAAAACATGCAAGCAAACGTCGATAATAACGCATGCATTGCATACCTGTCAACCCATAAAGGTTTGCCCATATTCTTGAACATGGGAATTTAGTTTTCAGGTCCATACGGCATTGAAACTGAGATTTGTTTGTGTTTCTCCCTTGTGATGGGGCTTTGTAGGGTAAACGTTGAGATTTATGAGGACACGGGCTGACCAATAAGGTCTGAATTGGTCTGTAATAAGGTAAGGGAACTGATAAGAGGTTGACAGGTATGGGGCCGTCCATAAATGACGTCACGCACCTAGGGGGGGGGGTGGTCAGACATTTGTGACGATGTGT
>CM025615.2:6106699-6141152 GCA_014621495.2 Entosphenus tridentatus | reverse complement strand
TATTCTTGGTTCTTTGGGCAAAGTCACGTAGAATTGAAGCATGTTTTTTTTGGGGGGGGGAAGCAGAGCTTTGTGACGTCATATTTGAGGGGGGGTCTGACTTTTTGTGACGCCGTGTGACCACCAGGGGGGGGGGTCAAAAATCGTCTAAAATCGCGTGACGTCATTTATGGACGGCCCCTATGGCATTGTCTTTGAAACCGATTGGCCTACACCAGAGAGACAGCCTCCTGTGTAGGGCCTCGTCCCACCACCGGTGCCAGTCGACCGGAGAACAACGCCAAAAGGCGAACAGCACAAAGGTGGTGGTGATGCGAAACATCAAAGCGTGAGCAAGGCCATCGATGGACTCAGCACTCTGGCGCCGATCGATGGGCGTGACGTCACGCGTTAACGACACAGCGGTGACATCCAGTGACGTCATCGCGCCGCTCGATGCAAGGCGGGTCGTGACGTCATCAGATCATCTCCGACGTCGACGCGCCGGTGGGGACGTCAACGCGTCGATCTTGACGTCATCGCGTTAGTTCAGACGTAAACGCACCGGTCCCGATGTCATCGCGCCGGTCGTGATGTCATCGCGTCGGTCTCGACCTTCGCCCCGGTCCCGACGTCATTGCGCCGATCACGGACGTCGCGGCGCAAGTGCAGACGTCATCGCGTCGGTCCGATCGTCATCGCGTCGGTCCTGACGTCATCGCGCAGGTCCCGACGTCATCGCGTCGGTCCTGAAATGTGACGTGCCGGCCGTCGTTCAGCATTCGTAGCGAGCGAGCCGTGGTGGTGGTTTGGCGGCGGCGGCGTTGGTGGTGCTACGCTTGCTGTGGCTTCTCTGCGCGAGGAAGTTTCGACTCCGGAGAACGCGAATCCAACACGAACTCAACAACAGTTGGGGGGAGGGGGGGGTAGAAGTGGGGTTTTTTTTTCCCCCGCCCTTGTTTGTAGTTAGATCGCCAAAACCACAAAACGTTTTAATTTGTCGTCTTCGTGTTTAATAGACGTCGGGTCCGCGGATCCCGCGAGGCTCGCGAAGCTGACGGGGCTGTGAGGAAGGTGAGAGACACCCCCAACCCACCCACACATCTCCACCCCGGCGAGCGACGCACAAAAGACGTGGCCGCAATGGCGACGTTCTCCCCGCCGCCGCTACCACCGCCACTTCGTTTCGTTTCTCTCTCGGCTTAAGCAGCAGCAACAACTAAAATAAATGTGACGATGAGAGAATTTATCCGAGGGGTTGTGTTGTGAGGGAGCGTTTGCTGTCGCGGAGTGAGAGGGAGGGAGGAGGAGGAGAGAGACGGCCGCTCGACGTCGCCTCCTTTGTCTCCGCCGCGTCTTTGTGCGCTGCAGGCAACATGGCGGCGCGGCTTCTCTGTTGCCTTCGCCACGACGTCGCCTTTGTGCGAATTGTCCCCTCGTATCGGCCCCATTTGAGCTGTTCTCCTCGGCGTTTCTGGTTTTTTTTCAACGTCTGTTTATTTGTTCAGAGGCCCCGCCGCCACGTTGTGGTTGGCGGGAAAATTGGATTCGCGTGCACCGGCCGGAGGCCCAGCGCAGGCTCACGGTTGGAGATTTTAGGAAAGTGGCTTGGACCCACGCCGGACATAAATAACCTAAATTATTAAATACCTCGTTTTGCAATTTACAGCGTGACTCAATACTACATTTAAAAGGGGAAAATATACCCAACCGTAATCGTATTTCTTTACTAACCTCCGCTGGCCATTGTGGTAAAGTAAGGTCACTTTTAAGACCCTTTGAAGGAAGTCGCATGGCTTTAAAGGTTCCTTATCCAGCCGTGCGTTTACAAAATGCGTTCATCAAAATCCATATTAATTGTATTGTTTGTCGAGCACAATCGGACACGGTTTCTTAATGTTACACCACTTTTATTGTACTGTGCACGTTTAAAAAAAAAACTGATTTAACTTCTATCGAACGACCACAAATAAGCAACCATTTTTTTCGCCTTTTATAACCCCACCCACACGTTGGAACATACTCGACGCTTTCACAAAATGTGGTTAAATGTAAAAAGCGCAGCCCTGAAATTGCACGCTCGCCTTTATTACTGGCGGAAGGGCCCTTCACTGGCCAGGGGGACGCCTTTGAGGAAGCGCGTGGTGTTACGGTCCGATTGCAATGGGTGTGTAGCTTGAAAGCACGCTGCTGTGGGCAGGATCCATAGCACAAATTCGTCGTTTTAAATACAATTCGTGGCACAGGTTCCTCCAGTAGTAACACGGTCGTGTTTTGTCGCGATACAAGTCGTATATGACAAAGGGAATAGTCCAGAAACGCTGCGTTTTCGACACCATGTTTAAATAACACAATCGGATGAGAACGCACTTCGCATGCCGCTCGCCCTTCTAGAAACATAAATACAAAAAATGTGGGCACATTGGCCCATCTGACAAATATGCACCACTAGCCATTTCGGTACAGTCTAACAAATATCACCTCGTTTAGACCAAACCACCCTTTCGGGGAGATTAGCCTTCGGATAATTTATTTAAATTGTGATCGATTCAAATTGGCGGAAACGTTTTCGTAACTTTTCACGTCGTATAATTTTTGACACGAGTTTTAGCGAATTAAACAAAGCGGTAACACGTATAAAATCGTAGTTCTTATACAAGGCCCGTTTTGCGCTCTGACCGCGTGACCAAATGTAGAAAAACAATTTGTCCGCGTGCATAATTTGTAAGGGAACGGAAACGTGGTTTTACTTAAATATGTATCACTATCGGAAACGGCTGTCACACCGCTGTGAATGAATGGCGAACAACACGACTTGCAATCCCCCAAGTCGCCAGTCCGATGCGATCTCCCGCCGCGGCAGTTCTGAACGAGAGTGCCAATGGGGATGCGTAATGCAGTCGTTCTTAACCTGTGGGTGCGAGACCATGGCCAGATGTTTTTTAGAAGCTACATAATCGAAACACATTAAGCACGGCAAGACTGCTTAAATGGTTTTATTTATTTTGGTTCTTTCGGTAAAGTCCCGTAGAAGGGATTGTATTATTTTATTATGTTTTATTTCTATTATTTTATTATCTCCCTACAGTCACGAAAGCTTTAAATCGAAATTTGGTTTTATTTAATTTACATTCAATTTTAATTCGCTTAAAATGAGCCTCTAGTCTGCCGAAATCATTTGCAAGCCGCAAAACCTTTGGGGATAATTGATGCCTAAGATATCCTCCATTGCACCTCCGATTAGCACGTTCGGCTACATACGGCGCGAAAAAAGTTCAACATTTTTTTTAATTGGTTGCCACTGCCGAAAGTTTTTTTTGCGTGTTTATTATAGACGAGGCACGGACACAAAATAACCCCCCCCCCTCCTAACATGACGATACGTATCTGCCCTGTAGGCTGCCCTGCGATAATCACTTTGTCGATTCGCTTGACGTCACCGACAAACGCGAGCCGGGAAATCGCTGGCGCAGTTTCCTGTTTGTTAAATGTTCGCATATTAATATAAATTATTAATTTGCCTGTTCACCTAATTACATTAAATATCTAGTTTGCTATGGCCGTTCTCCACGCCTTTATTGGATTATAAAACATGCACTGCTGAAGGCACACACGAAACATTCCCCCCCCCCCCAAGTGGTTATTAAAATGTTCTCTCGTCTCGCGTTTGCACTGTTTTTCTATATACGGGCCACGTCATCACCTCGTTTGTGCTGTGGGTTTTGAAACTGCTCTACTCTGCTTCCTCTGCTGCACATCTAATTTGTGCCCCATCCTTTGCACTGGCCGTCTTTTTGTTTCCCTCGTCCTAATGAGGGTGGGGGGAGTTTACATAATTTGCATGAAAAATATTTGTAATATGGGACCATTTTAAACATCTTAACACGTGTGTTAGTTAATAAATGCACACTATTTCAGTACCAAGCTCAGTACAATAGTGCAGCCAGGCCACTTCCCCCCCCGCCCTGTGCCTATGAATTTGCATGTCGGGGTGGGAGGGGAACATTGGGGCAGGCAGCAACAGTGGCCAAAGAAACCCCACCCAGTCATTCCCTCCCATCAGACAAATATTCCAGTATAGCCTTAACAGACTTTTAGGGCAAGTTCTTCTAGCAAGCACCTATCAAGGCTGGCACGGCACACAAGTGGTTGGGTGGCCAACACCTCGCGTGGCCGTCTGTCTCCCTAATGTCGATGTTTACATATCGCCTATAGGCGGAGTCAAATCTTAGGGGAGGCCCATGACCTGTTCAGATGATTGTCACTGGTGTTGGCCGTGAGCGGGAATCGAACCCGGCTTGTCGGGTTCGTAGCGCAGCGCGCTAATTGCTACACTTATGCTCCCCACTCCCATCGTCCCACACAGTGACGCAAACCCATTCTTTGTCTTCTCGCATCCTGCCACAGTAACACAAAGCCACACTTGGGCCCACGACATTGTTCAGCTTTGATAGTGGCAGTTGTAAAATGGTTTCCAATGTTTATGCTTGGTCGGTTGGTATGGAAGTCCATGTGCTACATTATCTGGTCGGCGTTTCAAATATTTTCGACCACTAGATCTTTGAAATTTACATTAAAAGTCTTTTTAATACACCAAATTGTGTCGCTTAACTGCCTCGCCTGGTATACAGGAGGTCGTGGGTTCGATCCCAACCTTGACTCCTGTATATTTGGAGTTTGCATGTCTCCATGGTCGTGTGGATTTTTCTCCCGAATTCTCCAGTTTTTCCTCTACATTTAGAAACACGTTTTAGACTATTTGGCTGCTATAAATTTCCACATGATAAGCCACTAAGTTGAACTCACTTTTGGCAGCCCAGGTTGCTTACGAAAAAAAGCTGTATAGCCCATTGTCCCTTACCTAATGAAATAACAAAACGGTTTCATTTAAAAAAAGCTTTGCTCGGGCATGATTTGTTATAGTCATGGAAAACCGGCACATAAGGCCACATTCCTTTTGCGCCCGAAGCAGTGGTTCAGGTCTCTGGTGAGCAGCAAGGGTTGGAGGCCCACACTAATCGTGGCAACACGATATTTTATCTTGTTTTTGGTAAATAGAGATGGTGGTTGAGTCGGCAGCGAGTGTTGCTGTTTTTTGAATGCCTTGTGGGCTTAGTCATGCCATGCTGCACTGTTGGAAGCACATGTGAGACAAGCACCTTCCTTTTAATTGTAATCCGCCTTAACATTTACAAAATAGTTACCTTTTTGGCGTGGCATGTATATTGTTTTCATGACGTGCTATTTTTGTTATCTCAGGGTAATTATTTTTTATGAGTGCCAAAGCGTCACTTGTGAATGTTAGGTTTGTTTTAACCCGACAGCGTTCACAGTTCAGACTAATATTAAAATGGTGGCTCAAGATGTTTTGTCATGAATCTGTTTACTTGATGCTAATATTTGATATATAGCAATGTTTAAAAAAAATCCAGCATAGCCAATGATCATGTGATAGTCGTGCTTTATAAGCTTTAAAAATAATGCTCATCGATTGGCTACCTGATCACTACTTGTTACGAAAGGCATCCTTCGACCAAGATCACGCGTGTGAACGCTGTGTGCGACCTGATCCCAGCGAGAGGACTGAGGACGACTTCAGGTCGGTGATTTCCGGCTCAAATGAGCATTTTGAGGTGGTGCAGTGTCAACACCCAACCAGATTTTAACTCTCAACCTTCCAATTTGAAACGCTTACTCTACCCCTGATCCACTTGGCCAGTTTAGGAGGGGGGGGGGGTGTCCAGCATTAAAATGTTTGATATTTGACTTGGTGGATTAAAGCGGAAGTGGTTCAGCAAATGATAACTAGTTCTTTTTAATTGACTGACATAAATACCTTCTGACAGTTGGAGGGGAGGCATGACTCAGCTGTGCTTGTGGATCCCCATTACGTTAATCGGTGGTGGTGCTGCCAAAAAATTAAAAAAGATTGAGGCGAGGGAAGGGATTAAAGTGTTTATTTAATGTAATTTAGGTGACTTTGTCCTGTAAACTGACACCATTACAATAATCCGATTTCATTCACCTTTGTAGAATGCATTTGATCACTAAACCATTACCGAAGAGTCTCTTAACCTCTACAGCAAGCAACTCTGACAAGATGGAGTGCCCAAATCGACTCCACCAATCGAATCTGTCCCCGGCGCGTTTTTTGCTGCGCAAGTGAAGAACAGGAAATACAACATGTCCGTCTCCCGAGCATTGCCCTGCGTGCTAATGAAGAGACTAGGACGGCAAGGGGAGGGGGGAGATCCGAAAAGATTTCGGCCTGTGCCGTCTGCCCTGCCTAATGGGGGGGGGCGCGTTTGAGAATTCCCCTGGCGCATTGGTTTGTGTGGGTGTGTGGCGTAGCTGCACTTGTAATGATGTAATAGCTGCGCCTTGAAAAATTGCCCCTAGGGCCAGGCTAAAATCTGTGAAGGAGGACACTATATTCTTAGGTTTTTTCTGGTAAAGTCACGTAGGTAAAATTTTTTAATTAAAAGTAAAATAAAAAAATCACGAAATGTGATTTTTATTTTATTTTTTATTTTCGACAGAAGCTTGTGTTGCCTCCGAAACGTCGTGATTTTTATTTTATTTTTTATTTTACTTTTATTAATTTGACTTTTTTACCTACATGACTTTACCGAAAAAACCTAAGAATATGAATCCTTGCAGTCACGAAAGCTTCAAATCTAGAAAGGAGGACACTGTTCCGGAAGCAAAAATTGGCAGCGCTTTGCGTCTTGCCATATTTTGACAGTCGTAAGATGGCACTTTGCCACTGACAAAAGGCGATGCGAAAAGCTTAATGGACCTTGAAACGTCGGGAGGTGGTGAACCGGGGAGGATTATAGTAATGTTGGCCTGGCACTGCTAAGATTCCTGGGTGTAAATCCGGAGCAATTTTCAGTTGGAGAATTTGGTTGACTGCTCAATAGCCAATTACTCTTAACAAGCACTCAAAAAATGTGCTTTAATCACCGTGTTTATCAGTACTCATTAACGTGTATCAGCCAGTGAAACCACCACCATCTGTCTTAAGATTCACCGAGTTCATGGCCCCTAGGTATTGCATGCATAAAGATTGTTCTACAGTATTGATTGAGGCTGCTCTTTCTCAAGAGTGTTGTGATTGACAGTGTAGTTTCTCAGCACATAAAGCGCTATTGATAAAGAATTAAATACCGTGTACGGTTTTCTACATTTACGACCTGTAAGAGCATGTCTCCCTAATCTGGATAAAATCTATTCTAGTCGGGACTAATTCCATCAGCCTTGCTTTTTTGTTTCCCCATAGCGATTTGAGCTATATAAACACTGTTGTACAAAAATATTTATAAATAAGCAAAAAAATGCGTGTACGTTATGTACTTATTTTTTGGCAAGCATACTGGTTATAGTTTTGTGTGGCTATTGCCACTACTACACCGATTGATTTATTTCATGCAGAAGGTGGTGCTCCTTTATACTTTTTCAGGAAGGCTCTTGTGTTGTGACTGTTAAAGGAAAGAATAGATGGAAAAAAAATATGTCCAGGCTATCTCGAGTTATCTGATACGAGCTTCAGACTTCTTTAGCGCGACCGGTTATTTTCAAGTTCCGTAGGAGCCTCGGCATGCGCACGGGAATTTGAAACTCTTAATGGCAGCTCTCGCACTCCTGTAATCAGGTTGAACTCTTCGTTTTAAGATTGTAAGAGTTCGATTAGGCCAAATAAAGGGGGGGAATATTTGATACCGAGACCATCGACGACCTCCCCTTCAGAACGTGGTTTCATTTAAAACGATTGCCCCATGTAGCTTTCAAATCCGCCAACCCAGGAGGTACTTCCTGCTCCTCTACCGAGTTAGCTCTTGAGTCATCCAGTCATTTTGTAAATTGACTTAACTGTGTATTCCTTATTCATACTGCGTTCAACTACCACCATACTGTGGTTCAAAACGTTGTCTGCGTCTTCATTTCTGCTCCGCTTTTGAATCCCCCCCCCCTCTTCATTTCTACTAACTTTGAAATAAAAAAACATTTTCACTTTTATTACAACTTTAATGCCGTTTCATGCTGGCTACTTGGCATCGTGATACAGAAAATAAATGCATAGCTCTCATCTGAACCATTATGATCAGTGACGACAACTGTTAGGTGTTAAGATAGGTCTGACAAAGGTGTTGATAAAATCTACAGAACAATGAAAATAATATCCTTAATGCATTTGACTCGTAAAATTAAAAGATGAGAATATTGTGTGAAACTTATTTTATATTCGTCTTGTACTGCTGGCAAGATGGATCTTCTCGGAAATGCATTCCATTCAGCCTCTGTGATTAAAGCCCTAATTACTCCGCCTGAGCTGGGAGATTTTCCACCCGCGATTATGGCTCCACCGATTATAGCTCCCGATGCACGCAATGTTACCCCAAGGCAGCGGTGCAAAGCTACAACCACCAACTGGCAAATTGCGACCGTGCCGTTTTATACTCTTTTATGGACAGAGCTTTTGTCACTGGTCCTGTCCACACTCCCTTTGCTGAAAATGCTCGTACTAAATGCGATGCGGACAAAAGGATTAATGGAGGCGATTGTCATGTAATTGCCGGAGAGCAGCATGGCCTTTATGGTTATTCAGAGCTAGAATTGAATACCCAGGTTTGCCACATCCATACAGGTCCACTCAATGTAATATAAGCCCTGAGGTACATGGATGTAAGAGGGAATGGCTTCTGGTTTGCCTCGTACTGCCACCTTCCCCTTATCCTCTAGCCTAAAAAAGGTTGTTATTCTCAAAGACATCTGGCTAGTGTGGAGGAGTAGGCCGAATACCTTCTAGAGTGACTTTAAAGCTCCTTCAATTGGGAGGACCTGCCAGTAGTACGTGAGCAAGTAACTGCAGGGCTGCACTGTTACCATTATTATCAGCTAATGTATAATTCCGGTGATCAAGGCCGAAAATGAAAAGGCAACATCGTTTTTGCCTTTAAATGGTGCCTTTTGAGTGCTGTGTCGCCGAGTGCAAGTCTTTGCATAACTCGTGGCCTCTTTGGCATGCTTGATTGGCGATGTTGAGATGACTACACAAACTGTGGTATGTGGTTTAAATATATTTTAAAATGTATCTCCCTGCTTTCTACCCCACCCTTCTTTTGCAGACCGTGTTCCTCCCCCGCCACCCACTCTTTGGAGAAGTTTATTAACATTTTTTTTCTTTTTAATATTTGTCGCAAGCCGCCAAAGTGGAGAGTGCCATAAGAGAAGGGGGTTCTTCTCGTTTCAGGTGAGTGTCTTTCCATTTCCTGCCTGGAATGAACTTTAAATGAATACATTTGCCAAAACAATAAGCAGCTGTGTGTGAGTAGTCGCCTAGGTTGTGTGTCCTGGGCTAACAGCAAATTTAAGTTTTGTTTGTAATTAAGCGCACGCTAAAGATATACGTTCAGTGCATTGTAATGACACAACATTAACGTCACTTGGAAGCCCCACTGCAATACGTTTCAAAGCAATGGAAATTCGGTTATACTGTTAAAATGCCACTAGAACATGCTTGGGCCTTACTTTGAGGTCGTAATGTTTTTATAATGAGTTTGAAAGCCTTGTTAAACATCTCGTAACACCCTAGGCATAAATTCTGAAAATTAAGCTCTTTATCGATCTCTTTAAACTTGGTGAAAGTTAAATGACTGGCCTTTTTTTATTCCTTTATTAGGCGACTGATGCTTTTAGAATTGGTCATTTTTACATGAGGCTGATTAGAAATGTAATTATTCATTTGCTCCACAATTTAACAAATGGTTGCAATTTGTGGTCATGATTTGACTCGTGAATCAATATATTTTTTTCCCTTTGCATTTAGAATCTATGGTCTATTAAATTGACAGTAGTACATAGATTTGTATATAATTGTTATTGCGTGCATGGTTGGACAAGCACTGTTACAATGCAATTATTAAGCATTTTAGATTTTTTTTCCCTGTGTACGTTGTATTGTTTGTGTTTTTTTTGTCTATAACCGATTATCACCACGTAGTCGTACCACCACACCAATACTTAGTTTAAACTACCCCGAGGTGTGAAGTCATGCCGAGTCTACCCTGGCCAGGATTTTAACTCATGACCTTGCGGGCTGACCAGAGCCATTTTAATAATAACAATAATTTAACACGCACTATTATTTTGCGCCATTCTTATAGCGAAAAGCTATCGTGAAGGCACTCTGGATCGATGATGAATAGAATCTGGCAGTACGGGGGAAATGTTGCTCTCTGATTTTATTGAGTTAAGCAATTATTCGAAACTTGAACCATGACACCGGTACATCGTGTAGCCAACTTCTTTAGAGCGAACGTAACGGGAACTTTTTAACATCCACTGTGAAGCAGACGGCATGTATTTTTGGTTAATAGACCCGCAGTATTAACCGGGGCGGCCGCTGGGCTCGAACCGCGAACCTCTGCAACAAGCGGCAAACGAGCGATGGCACCACCGTTTCCTGTAGCTGCACGGTAATTTAAAAGGCGTTGGCCGACCTTATCTGCTGCAAACTGTGATGTCATTTGTATAAGAATACCCTTCTGTGCCTGTATCCATCGCCCAATTTCAAGTTCTTTCCCAATTGCAAGATGATTTGTCCTATTACAAATGACCTATGTCCTTTTAAAAAGGCTATGGATCTTCATTCCATCAATTAATACAACTTGAGGTAGTTGAACGCCAATTGAGACGAAACAGTCTTGCTCAGAAGAGGCAGGTGGGGTAGGAAAATACAATCTGGCAAAAATGTATTTGGTGATAGTCTAGTACACAAAACTTAACACTCGACATTCCGAACAATAGTTAGATACTGTATGAAATAACTAAATAATATATAATGATCCAACACAACCACTGCAAAATTAAACGGCGAAGCGTTTAAAGAATATTCACGAATAGGATGTAACGATTAAAAAGTTAAGCAATTCTCATGCATTGTAAATATATTGGAGGAATACCATGTACTTGTAATAGACTCACTCGACCTGCTTAAACAATGAGTGTTTATACCATTGCATCGCATACATTGACCGTTTGAAAGCCTTGGGTAGCTGTTACTTGCATGCATTGTTAATTGACGGTGTGAGATTTAGTGCACTCATAATGGCAGGGCGATCGAAATGAAAGGAATTTAAAGTTTACGAGTTCGTGCTGTCAACATGCTTGAGTAACTGCTGCTATATAGGGTGTCAGGACGACACCGCTGTGTTTAGTGTTGCTGTGGTCACGTTCACTACGTACACGGCTTTGAAATTTGTGTCCAGTGGCTGCACAATGGGAGCCAATTGGCTCTATAGCAGCATGGCAGTGTCTCCCTCGGGCTCAGTCAGGGCTGTGTTCCTCGTGGGATCAGTAAGTGGGTTCTGTGTATCCTCCTGCTTGAGTCGATTAGAGGGGTTTTACTGGGTTTTGTGAAATGCTGGAGAGTCACCGTTGAGGAGAGATCAATGAGAAAGAGTTATCCTAGTAGCACATAAATTTATGTTTGCTAAGACAAACGCTTGGTATAAAAGTAGTCTACATTTGAGCCGGGGGGGGGAACCCCATATCTGGGTCAAGTAGAGACATTCTCCCCCTGTGGGTTCTATAGAGACTCCTGGGTTTAGTACAAACTCTTCCCCTTGAGTAGGTATTCTCTCCTCGTGAACCCAGAAAGACTCCTCCCATCTGGGTTCAGGAGACACGTTTGGGTTGATTTCAGAGACATTTTCTTCAAACTAAAATGCTGTATAGGTTACGTCGGAGGCGCTCTCCTCTGGGCTCAATAGGAGACGCTACTTTCGGCTTTCAGAGAAACGGTTAAAAACCTAAACATTAAAAACACTGGCATCATTGCCGCAGTCCGACCACAGCTCTATGAAAACTTTGGGCCGCCCAATTTGGTGGGGGCAGGTGATCACACGTGGGGCCACGTGCGTGTGCAGTGCTTCAGCGGGTGGGGGAGGAGGTAGGGGTGCGTCCACCCAATGTCTCGCTACTGCCGGCAACAGATGAGAACTTTAGCCCTAACCACCACCACCTACTTCATCTTTGGAAGATGCAATACAACCTCAAAATATTCGTACTCATTTGTAGGTGAAGGGTGGTGGGGGGGGTAGCCCTTTGCAAGCAGCAGGCAGAGTAACCGCTAGTGGTAGATTTATTTTTGTTTGCTTTACTCGGCAAGTTTCTTCTGTTCGCCACTGGATTGTTTGAGTGTGCTTTGTAGTATATTAATTAAACGTATTCAATAGTCTTGGGTCCTGCATTTAGATGCTTGGCTAATTTGTTTGCAATGAGTTTTGTGCGTGGGTTCAAACCAGAGTACCCAGAGAATCCACCACGCATACAAAGGGGGTTTACCTGCGAGTTTTTTTAGGTTAGATCGCGTAAATATGAATGTGTCATTCAACCCGACACGGCCAATTAGTAAGGTTTGTCACGAAAACAAAACGACACACCGGTGGGTTTTGGAGAGGAAACCCACATTTACAAAGGGGTTTACACACTGCATAGGTGGATTCACCAACCAAATTTGCTGTCCTGCCATCTCCTGGACAACCTCACAGCGCCGTTGGTTTTGAAGTTTAATAATTCACTTAATCTGGCTTAGTATTATTATTGTGTACACGAGTGTTTTTTAAAAAAAGCCACCTCAGCTATTGACATAATTTATTGAAATAATACACTATAGGAAACAACTCAGAAAAAAAAAGTTATTGGATTGAGAACAAGTTTATAATTTTCTCTATGGTGTACTCTAGCCATAATTATACGTTTTGTAGAGGGGAAAAAAACACCTAAAATGCAGTGTAATATTCAATGTTTTAATTAGTATAAATTAGCAGCCGCTATTGGCTGCGACGATGTGAAGCCACTCTATAAAACATACATCAAAAGGCGTATTATGCAGGTGATTCGGTGCATTTGTCATAAATTTAGGAATCTACATTGATGGGTTGATTAAACCCTGATTTGGCAATAAAGTATTAAGTTTATTGGCAGGCTTTATGAATATTAATAACATGAAAAATGCCTCTGCTCTGGAAAATAGTTCAGAAGCTAAATTTGCATTGGGTCGGTGATCGGCAGGGCATGGTATATGAGCGTGTTGATCGGTATGATACAGTTTATAGTTTACACCACATTTTCATTTCTTGGAACTGACTTATTGCCACATACTGACTGACGCATTTGGGAAAATTTGCTCTTTGGCACCTTGAGTCTACTCCATACATGAGCGTGGTTGCCAACCCCCCCCCCCCCACTGGTGTGCACCACAAAAACTGAACCGGTTGGCGCCAATAGGCCGACATTTCTTACGATGCCCATGATGGAATTGTGAAGTCAGTTTTTTCAAAATCGTTGGTTTGAGATGTGTTCATGTGAACTGTATGTATTATGAACGTCTTTCACACCATATGTAGTCCACTGCAAATCAGAGGTGCAGTCTCAGCTTGACGATTCATATTCTTTTTTAAGTTTCAGTTTTTGCCATACAACCTCTTCTGGCTAATAGTATAACGCTTACATGTTGTGCTTAACACTGCTCATTTGCTCGGTGAGTAGTACAGAACGGGAAACTGCCAGTCACACCATTATGTAAACCCATACCGCATGGGTCTGTCCTCTGACATCCTGCCAGCAAGCTTTCACTACTCCACAGGGCCTCCTGAGTAAACCCTGCCTAAGCACATGGAGCTGTTGGGTGTAAGTAAGTGTAATTGTTTCCGAGGTACTACCTCTTGCTGTGTATAAACATCACCACTGGAGAGACTAAGGCAGGCATGTGTGGTCCTGGCCACACCATCTCGGTTTGCCATTTCGGCCTTAATAAGTGCTCCCTAACGCAACACTGTTCAGCAGTCTGTGTAGGCAACAGGGAGGGGGAGAGAGCATCTTGCTCTTTAGCTATTTGTGTTTATTTACACATGCCATTCTAAAACAGGCACGCTTATTGTGGCCGTTGATTTTTCGCCACTCGTGCTCACTCTTAAAGTTCACCTTATCCCCCGGCACAATGTGGCTCAAATGCCACGGCGATGTCACCAACACAGAGCGGTGGCTTTTGAGTGTGAACATTTTTTTCCAAGAGCCCCCAGCACCTTACCCCCCCCTCGCGCCACTGTTAACATGACTGCACCTGTTTTTTTGTATTTTGCAGCGAGTTCCTGGGGAGCCCAGGGACCAGCATCCAGCGATGGGTCCCTTCCAGAAGCACTAAACGAGAAGTCAACACCTCTGCAACCCCCGACAGAAATGAGGCCATTTTCCGCAA
Source organism: Entosphenus tridentatus (assembly GCA_014621495.2). Taxonomy (NCBI): domain Eukaryota; kingdom Metazoa; phylum Chordata; class Hyperoartia; order Petromyzontiformes; family Petromyzontidae; genus Entosphenus; species Entosphenus tridentatus. The sequence continues at coordinate 6,126,910 of CM025615.2, read as the reverse complement.
AGTCCGAGGGTAAATATTGGCGGTTGCCCAACTTGAAAATCTGTGACGAGTTGCATAAATCACCATGAGTGAAAATCTCCAATTTAATAAACAGATTTTACTGGGATCTGTTGGAATGTTTGCATTAAAGTTGTATGCAACTGTGACCCCTGGAGCCTGATGCAATGCAGAGAGCAACTCCAGCTTTAAGAAGGATATATTAACGGGGTTTAATGTATAACTTGTGAAATCACAAGAAGGCATAATTTCTCTGGTATACTTAAGTATGTTTTGTTCCTTAACTCAAGTTGATGGTCTGGGGTCTTTTGTAAATGTTGGTTTTAAATGTACATGATGATCACATTTATTTTGAACAAAAATACGTGTGTTTTTTTTTATCTGCATACTCTGGTGATAATTGTGTCCACGTGGTTATTTTACACTCCCTAATAGACCTGCTTATCTTTTGATGACATACATTTTTGTTCTCTTTTGTCACTTTGGTTTTCTCGTTTGCCATCCACAGAATTTTGAACAAGCTAACTCCAGAAAAGTTTGACAAGCTATGTCTTGAGCTCCTCAATGTGGGCATAGACTCCAAGCTAATTCTCAAAGGTATCATCCTCCTGGTGAGTAGCTTTTTTTCTCATTTTACATGTGTGCTGAGCACAGACCCAGAATGCCCAAACGGCTAACATAATAGCCCTGTTTGTATAATGTATTTTTTGTTGAGGCAATGTGTGGACCTGATGCATCACGTTGTGGCACACAACATAATAGCCCTGTTAAAGAGATGATGGGAAGACATTACAAAGTGGAGCAGTGCGAGGGAATAAGCAGAAAGAAAAGTGAGGCGATTGCATGATGTTGTAACACGGTAATTATGAGATTGTATGGGTGGAGAAATTGACGAGTGATGTTCACAGGGACCAGCCATGGTCGTAGCTGTAGTCCAGTGATAATGAGGTGTGATGGGCATGTGGTGAGCGCGTGGTTCGAGTGAAATGGGTGAGTGCGCGATCGTCGATAAAGCCCACTGCTTTCATGGTGAATTCTATCAAGTGCGGTGGGCAAACGCTTAAATGGCAAAGAGACTGACGAATGTTTCTCGGGTAACGGTTCGGTGTGTGGTCCATCCCTGGCTTTGCGTGTGCAGATCTTTGAGAAGGCGCTTGAGGAGCCCAAGTACAGCTCGCTGTACTCCCAGCTATGTCAGAGACTTGCCGAGGACGCCCCCAACTTTGACGGCCCTCCCCTGGAGGGGCCCGGACGGCATAAACACAATTCAGTACGTCACCCCACAACCTCTGTCCATGGGGCTCTATTCAATACACGCCACTGTGGAATATTTGAAATATGCTGATAGCGGTGTACCAAGTACATGATATTGATGGGGGTGTAAATGATGTTCATGGGGGCTGTATGAAATACGTGAAACTGATGGGTATGTATCAATAACGAATTATTCTGATATACCAAATAGATGCTAGCAACTGGGTTTACTAAATCCATGCTTATTGATGGGCTGTACTTAATGCACTCTACTGATTGATTTGGAGTGCTGATACCTGCTTTACTGTGTTTTTCTTTTCTTTGCAGTCTTTCCGCCGACTACTAATAGCTAAACTTCAGGATGAGTTCGAAAACCGCACCAAGAAACTCGAAGGCGAGTACTGCTGCTCCCTTTTGGCCGGTTCCTTATGGCATGCCATGAAAACCTGCATCATGTGTGTTCTCATTATAGTTCAGCTTTTTTAATGAAGGTGTGCCCTCTTTGACAAGTGGTGTGCTGTGTGCAGAGATGGGTGCTTTGCAAGTGCATGTTGCATGTATAGAAAGTCTGATTTTCAGCTTGTGTTTCAGTGGTTTATGTAATAATGGACTTCTTACTAGCCTCTGTATGCATGTGGTGTGTGTAGTGATGTACTTATTGATAGCCTATGAGTGACAGAATTAATAAAAAAACGGGCTTGACAGCCTTCTGCAAGTGGATAATTTTGTAAGCATTTGTTTGTACACGCAAACTCTGGACTCGTTTTCACATAGTATATCATCACCGGAACACAGCTTTTATTGATGCTTGAGATATTATACACTCAGTAGGCCAAAGGGTTAAAATAACAGATATATTGTCTGCTTATGAATATTGTGTGTGTACGTGCGAGTGGTGCATGTAGTAATAGAGTTCTCGCTTAGTGTGTGCCTAAGGTTCTTTACGAGCCTATGTACGAGCCAGTCAGTATTTGTAGGAATCAGCTTCTTGCTCGCCTATGTAGTGGGTGTGTTACATATAGAGATGGAACCTGTGGCCAGTGCTCAATATGGCTGTAACCCCCCCTCCCCACTGCTGCAGGCTTTGACAATCGTGACTCGCCACTGTCCCCGGAGGAAGATGAGCAGCGAACCATTGCTAAGCTCAAGATGCTGGGCAACATCAAATTCATCGGGGAACTTGGAAAGCTGGACCTCCTTCACGAGTCCATTCTGCACCGCTGCATTAAGACCGTGAGTGCCATTACCTGGGCAGAGGATTATATGGGTGCCCGCTGCCCTTCGAATCGCGTGCAGCTTTTGCACTGGCACAACTGAGCCACGCCGGGACTTTGCCGAGCCAGCCCTGTATGGCTCAAGGATTGTCTTTCCCCTGCAATAATCTTAGCTGTGTCGCTGATGTCACGGGTAATGAACAAGTCTTTAGATGCGTGTAGGAGAGTCGCCACAACCCTCATCTGTACCGTGAGGGTTCTCCCCCCCCCCCACTCTTGGCTCTGCTTGGATTTGCCAGTGGAAAAGGGGCAAATAGGGTCCACCATAGTCCTCAAACTAAATTACGACGGTTTTCTCACAGGTGGTTTTCTCAAACGATATTACGTAGTGCAGCTGCTAGGTGAAAGTGTCACACCTGTTTTACTATCTCAAGTTTAAACAAATGAACTTTATGTCGGGACCCCGGGTTCCCGAATAAGCGGAAGTCAAAATCGTAATCAATTTATTTTTGGCGACTCCGTCCCACCGTGCACATAAACGCCGGGACCCACCTGGCGCGGATCATTTCGTTGTCATGTCGTCAAAGCGCAGCGAGAATGATTGCCGTAGTCAAGAGGAATATAATGCCATATCGTTCGCCTTCAGCAGACATAAAATTGTTGCAACGCAGTTTATGCGAGAGCTGGGGGTCCCCACCATAAGGTTCAAACATACAAATGGTGCATAGTCATACGATTAACAAAATGGAGGCTTTGTTCATAGATTGGCATCCATCTTGTTTCATGTTTTTTACACTTTCATATTTCTGCACTTTCACATCATTGTTTTTTCCCCATTCCATCACAAGTCTTTCTTGCATAAAGATAAGTCGTGATTCATTCGAATTTGGTTGCAAACGATGATTTAGTGGATTTACCAAATCGTAACGTGGAGCTTGGAACGTTCTCGCATGTCTGTATTCAAACCTGCCAATGAATGATCTCTTGGTGTCGTGCAGTTGCTGGAAAAGAAAAAAAGAGTGGCCCTCAAGGACATGGCGGAGGACCTGGAGTGCCTCTGTCAGATAATGCGGACGGTGGGACCCCGCCTGGACCATGACAAGGCCAGGGTGAGTGTTTGCTGCCTTCTTCAGCCTTGATTTAAGCCTTTGTTGACTGGTGTCATGGGAGAGTGGTACTGTTATCCTTGCTTGGGATACTGAGCTAAAGCATCTGAGCCTCCTGAGTTTGAGCTCTGGGACTGGGTATTTTTGAAGCCTGTGTTTCACTGGGATGCTGAACCAGAACATCTGAAAATCGTTTGTTTAAGTACTAGTTGTCTAGGAGTATAATGGTCATGTCAAGTTAATGAGCAAAAACGGGCAAAAGACAGAAGGCAAAAATAAATCGATGAGCCATAAAACATCGTTGAAGGTCGTCACAAGCAGGGATAAGCAGCCTGTGCACATGAAAGGGCCAGTAAATCCCAGCATCAACAGGAAAAAAGTACAAGCCCGTACCACCAAGAGACATTGGATTATACTTTTATTCTTGCTGAGGATACAAAAATAATTGGTGTAAAAATAGTTTAACGGTATGTGAGCTGCTGTAAATTCAGTGTAGGGAAATCTATCTCAAAAACTTTATGGCAAAATGTTATTGCAGTCATTTAACCCCCCCTCCCCCCCCTGTGTGTGTGTGTTACCGTCCCTCCTACAGTCCTTGATGGATCAGTACTTTTTACGCATGCAGTCCTTAATGGCCAATAAGGATCTGCCTGCACGGATTCGATTCCTGCTACAGGTGAGAAATCTTAAGGTTACTGAGGGCAGTTATACTAAATTATCTTATCCACCAAGATGCATAATCTAGTCTGTTGTTTAAATATTTGTGTTTCAGCCAAGTAAATATTTAAACGGATATTGCTTTTTATGAGACTGCAAAACTATCTTTCATAAAATATGCAGTTTTGCCTGCTTAGGACTACTGAGGCAGTGCTCGTGAGGTCTGTGTTCAAACCATGAAGTCCACATGGGTTGCACCTGAAAGTCAAGTTTTCACATGTACATGATTACTGTATTCTCCAGATTATAACATGCACTTTTTTCCCCAATTGTCCACTGTTTTTTGCATGACTATTCAACACCCTTGTTTTGTTGGAACGTCAAATTTTTTGAGAATTTATAATTTTGGGAGAGTTTTATAACCTTGTGTTTGGCTGCGCTGTTAGGTGCTTGTATTGAAAAGTATCTCGGTGGTTTCCGATGTGGCAGGACACGGTGGAGTTGCGACTCAACAAGTGGGTGCCCAGGAAGGCGTTTTCGGACAACGGACCAAAACCCATCTCACAGATCAGACAAGACGCCATCAAGGTACATGCCGTTGTCCACTGCTGCTGCTGCTAATAAAGATTTGAGTCTGATTTTTATCATTGACTGCACAAATAACGGTATAAATAGTAAAAATAAAATCTCAATTTGTCATTCGGTCTGTGCTAATTTATTTTAGGTAAAGGCCCTTTGAGCTAAGCCGCCCTTTTTCAATGGCGAGTCTGCCAAAGCGGCAGGCACCGTTATATTAACAAGTAGAGTTTATATGGGTTGCATGTAAGAAAAGCAGGGAAGTAAAAAAAAAACATGAATAAATAAAAATATCAACGGCTATCTAATAAAAATCAACAGTGAGTGATTGGTGATTAACATTCCAACGTAGGGCAATATCCAAGGGGTGTACTTCTACCCAAGTGTGCCCAAGTCCATTGAAATGTTTTTTGGAAGTAGTTGCACGACATAAACTTCGAGCCGTTCCTTAGCACAGGGTGGTGCACTGCTTGTCGCAGGAGTTCCTGATGGATATTGTGTCCGTCGTACCATTGTAAAAAGAAAATTGATTTGTGGTTTTGTGGTGAGCGCGGGCTGGGCTGTGAACCCGGGTTTGATTCCATTCTACGATGAACATAACTTTATATTATAACTGGTCCTGCAACCCCCCCCCCCCACCTGACCTTACATTAAGCAACATACGGTAGAGTATAAATGGCGTTACCCCGGGGTACCAAATAATACAAAATGGCCGAGGCAATTGAATGTTTTATTTTTGGGACACTATTTCTTTCAGGGGTGTACTTAACTCCGCGACTGGGGTACGTACCAATCAATCCGAAATCGGTACTAAGTGATGTCGAAACGCAGCAAAGACGACGATTGTGCTGAAACCCTGAACGCTCGTATGTACCATTGTGCATCGTGTACAGCTCGTCAAGATGAGTCGATTGCTGCATCGCCGACCATTGTGAGAGCCGGGGTACTATGGTACCCCGGGGTACCGCCATAAGGTTAAAATATCAAAAACCTCAACACATTTGTCAATAGCACTGTGGCCTTAAAAGGAAACATTTATAATAGGTGATGTTTTGGAATCAGCTTTTCATAGCACTTAAGTGAAAACATTGCCCAAAATATTGCCTTGTGTTTTTAATCGCCAAATTGTATTTTTTTGGTCAAACATGGTCTGTATAGCATTGGTTCATTGAGAGTGGCTGGACTTTTGATGTCTGTCCTGGTTCCTGCTGGTGCAGTTGGGGGAAGAAAAGTGCAATAAAGAGGTGTTGGTGGTGTTTGCGCTGGGGCTTGCGTTTCGTGGCTCTTCACGTCTGCGTGCGTGTGCATTTGCTCGCAGGACCTGGGAGTTTTCATTCCGTCCCAGCTGCATGGGATTGGCCGTTCCGAGTTCTTCCAGGACGATCCATTTGCACCATGGGGGGCGGCGGCCATGGGCCGGAAGGGGCTTGAGAGGGACCCCCGGGACCCACTCGGTGGGCTGTCCGAGATGTTTGGACAGATGCCTGGTGAGAGGCGTGACGATCTGACGTGCAACACTGCACACATACACTCGCAGTGTAGCTCATTGAGAAATCCCAATATTTATACTGGAGGAATCCGATGAGCTATAAAGTAATTTTTCACGTATGTTCAGTAGGGGCGAGTAAGAACGTTACAACAACAAAGAAAACAAAAACACAGGAGTGCAAATTATAGAAAAGGTAAACAAATCATGAATAGGTTTTCCCCTTTTTTATGGCAACAAAACAGGTGTTAAGATGTTAAAACACAAAACTGAAACCTTTTACAAGGAATAATGTCTGCATTAACCACAATGCTTGTGGTCAGAATGCAAACATAAAACGTACTCTGATAATATATGCACTGTCCTTGAAACTGATTGGTCCACACCAGAGACAGCTTTCTTTTGAGCCATGTCTCAAAACGGTGTTAGACCAGAGAATGCCAAAAGATGTAAACAAATCACTTAAAGACATACAACATTTACCAAATTAAACCCACCCGAGGTATTAACTTACATTTCAGAAACAACCTTGGCCACAAATTATAGCTCAGTGGCTTATCACGTGGAAATTTATAGTAGCAAACTATTCTAAATATCAACACTTCCATAAACACCCTTCTGAAACTTGTATACAACAAAATAAGTTGGGCATTGGTGCTGTTGCCACACCACACTCATGTGTGCCATGCCAGCCTTCCTAGGTGCTCACTTAACAGGAATCGCTGCCCCATCAACATCGCTTTGTACACGTGTTTACGTATGAGGTATCTTTTTGTTTTGTTTACGTGTGCCTGACGAGATGTGCATGTGTTCCCCAGGCCGTGAGCTGGGCACGGGTCCCGGTGTGATCCAAAGCCGCTTCTCGCCCCCGTCTGCTCGCCACCGGCCAGGCCCAATGTACAACGGTTTCACGGGTCCCGGAGGAGTGCTGCCCGCGTACGGGCTGGACCCGAGCAAGCTTGCATACTCACGGGCACACCAGGTGAGCTTGCTAGCAGCATAAACACATGTGCCTGACAACATGTTCTCTCCATTGTCTATCTCTTATCTGTAGAATACTGCTGAGGAAAATCGCAAACGTTCAGCAGTGAAATTTCTCTGATCCGTCACATTCAAGTTAATGGAGTTGGACAAACATCCCGAATATAGGACCACAAATCTTGGGCAATTGTTGGAACCAGTTCTGCCTGCCTTCCTGCTTGTGGTTTCCCACACCTACTTGTGAAAACTAGGCATTATACAAATGTAGAATTACGTGATGTAACTTGAATGACTCCTTCAAAAATTTAACATCCACAAATCGTCTTATTAAATTATATGGCCAAGTGTTCTAATTTCATTAATATTTGCTTAAAACATTTTTTTACATTTCATATTTTGCAACCTACCATAAAACACAATACTGATCGCGTGTCTGATACCGCCTCTTACTGTGCGTTTCACAGGGTGCTCTGCAGCAGCAGCAGGGCTTCCTGGCAGGTCCAATGGGAGCTGGCTTTTTCGGGCCCCCTGGAGGAGTGGGGCCTGGAGGGCAAGGATTCAAGAAGGGCCCTGTCAATGCAGATGAGGTGGGTTGGTCCTTCTGACAAGTGCTTGCAATCGCTCTCAATTTTTAGACTTGGCAGTTGCTTGTATAATTACTTTACTCCACCAGACTTCTCACCTGTAGAAATGCGCAATTTGCAATAGAAATATTGTCCCGCTGTCGTGTTGTGGCTTGAGCGCAACGTGAGGAAGCGTTGGTTCTAGCGGAGTGAGTTGTTGAGTGTCTTTGTGATTGCTTGGCTCTCGCAGATCAGCCTAAGACCGGCGCAGTCCTTCTCACTGCTACGCGGCCAGGGATCCAAGCTGCAAGCGCAGATTCCAACCATGATGCCACCCAGCACACAGCCACCGCGCACACTTACGCCCCCGCTTGGCCCGGTATGTGTGCACTCATGCGCGCACACACACACACACATATGCACCCTCGCCTTGCACAGAGACAAAAGATTCCCCCCCCCCCCACTGGTGTAGCCATACGGGCTGCTTGGGCAAGTTCTGCTCACGGCACCTGTTTTAAGGCTGGCATGATACGCAAGAGTAGTTATGTGGCCAGCACCATACGCAACCACCATTGTCTCCTAGTGTTGATGGTTTGTACCAGATAATCTTTAGAGACTGGGTAGACCTTTTGGGGGAGGCCCAGGACCGTTCTAGCCGTGGTCGGGAATCGCGTTAGTCGCCGAGCTTATATCTCTCTCTCTGCATAAGCCTAAAGACACGCTCGTGGGTTTTGAACTCCAAAGCTTCACATACCTGGCCCCACTTTCTTTACTACTAGCATCTCTGGTTACCTCAGCCCCATTGTGTTTGGGGGTTTCACAAATCTGCATGATCTACAAACTCTTGCCTTGATATAAGTGCCGGTTCACAGGTGGCGTGTAACCATGCCCCCCCCCCCCCCAGCAATAAGATGGATAGTATGCCAATGTAATATGTTTGTGCTTGTGTGCAGCCACCTACCCTCGGCCTCAAATCTGCCCCTCCCCCCATCCAAGAGAAACCTGCCAAAAAAGAGAAGAAAGTACCAACGAAGGAAGAGCTGCTGAAACAAACGGTAAGTGCGCTGGTTTTTCTCAAACGCTTTGAATTCCCTCGCATCTCGTGGTTGGTATTCTCCCGCTGGAATTCTGTGTCTTCTGGAATCTGTGGGTAGGGATATTAAGTGGTCGAGTGCAAGGTTCTCGCGAAGTCGGTGTGTTTTAGTCTGCAGTAGTTTCAGCGTCGGTGCGATGTTGCTTGTGTGCTCTGAAATAGTCACTTGCGCGTAATATTTTAATTGGGCATGTACGACTTGGTATTTTCCAAGTAACGTTACGGGATCTTGAACATCCGCTGTGAAGCAATCTGCGGCGAGTCGCATTCATGGTTAATACACCTGCAATATTAACTGGGACCACAGTGGGCATGAATCTCCCCAACAAAAGCCACCGATCTGCTGTATCACACCAGAGTAATTATAGAAACGTCACGATAAAATAATCTGCCTATGCTTGGGTCTTTCGGTAAAGTCACGTAGATAGGTTCAAAGAAAAAAAACTACAACGTTTCGATCACAACACAAGCAATCGTCATCAGGAGAAAAAAGAGCAGGAAAGCTGCTGAGGCAGGCTGTTTTAAAGGTTTGAAATGGGTGTAGCCCCAAGGGTCATAAACGAAGTGGGTGGGGCTAGTGATGTTAAAGTGAGAAATTTGCATGTAAATGTAAGGTTGTAGAGCCACTGCCACATCGAGGACACGAGCGACGGTGGTTGTGTTGGTGAGACATTTAACCTGTTAATGTAAAACCAGTCAAAAATAACTACTAACATCGGAAGGTAGGATGGAAACATCAGAGCCAGTTATGTCTTAAACTGGTTAATAACGTCCTTCCAATGATTGCCCAGTTTGTACCCATCTTCTCAGTTGAAATTGTGTCTATATATATGGATGGCTTCATGAACGAATCTTTGTTGATATCCAGTGGGCTAAGCAAATTTCTCACTTCAACATCACTAGCACCGCCCACTTCGTTTGATCCTTGGGCTACACCCATTTCAAATCTTTAAAACAGCCTGCCTCAGCTTTCCCGCTCTTTTTTCTCCTGATGACGATTGCTTGTGTTGCGATCTAAACGTCATAGTTTTTTGTTATTTTTGTTGTTTTCTTTGAACCTATCTACGTGGCTTTACCGAAAGACCCAAGAATATGAATTTCTGCAATCGTGAAAGCTTTAAGTCAAAATAAGCTGCTGTTCGAACACAAAACCGATTTCTGTGACCTTGTCATGGATTTTGCTTTGTCTGTGCTGGGGCCATGGCAGGAGACGATCGTGCTGGAGGTGCTGGGCTCAGGCAGCCTGGAGACAGGGGCCTCGGCGATGCAGGAGCTGCGGGCACCACGCCCGATGCTGCCCGACCTGGTGGCGCATGTGATGGCGCTGACGCTGGAGCGCTCGGATGAAGACCGTGAGAAGGCAGCCGCCCTGCTCTCCGCCATGAAGCAGCAACATGACCTCGTCACACCCGACATCTTTGTCAAGGTGAGGGAACGGCGGTCAGGGCATTGTGGTGGCAGCAGTGAGGGGGGGGGCCACCTTTGTGGTGGCCGTGGTTTTATTTTAAGGAGTTAGCTTTTTCGATAGGCTAAAACATAATCATTCACAGGCTACAGTAATTTTGCTGGAGCAGTCACACCTGATGACGGATGCTTGTGTTGCTTCCGAAACGTCGTGATTTTATTTATTTTAATTTTATTTAGTATTCACCTCCGTGACTTGACCGAAAAAAAACAAAGTATGGATCCTTGCTGTCACGAAAACTTAAAATCTATAAATAATCATTCAAGTAAATTAGATGGATGCAGAGTAGATTTGACGAAATATTTATTGCTTTGTTTTATTGCCCTTGCAGGCCTGGTGCGTTCTCCTGGATCGCTGCGCCGAGCTGGAGACGGACGTGCCACTGGTGAAGTCATCAGCGGCGGGGCTAGTGGCACGTGCTGTGGCGGGCGGGTTGGTGGGCCTGGCGGAGTTGGCGCAACCCCTGGAGAATGGGGCGCACTTCCCGCTCTTCCTGCTGTGCCTGCAGCAGCTGTCGCGGCTAGTTTCGCGTGATGAGCTCGCAGAGCTCTTCCAGAGCAGCCGTATCAACATGCAAAAGATGCTGCCCGGTGCGTGGGGTGGTGGAAGGGGATCCGGTGCAGTGGTAATGGGGGGGGATCAATGGGACAAGGCATTGGGGTATTGCAGAGGGCAGGGCAGTGAGTGGGTGGGGTCAGGAGTGTGTTTTACTTTGTGGGGAATGTCGTGACTTCAGAGATCATCCCATTTTATGTACAGCTCTTGTCAAAAGACCTTTGGTTTATCCAGCCAAGTGGCTCTGTAAGATTCAGGGGTTCCAAAATCGAAAGGTTTGTGAGTTAAATTCTTGGTTGGGGGAGGTAGACTGCACATCCTGCCTCAGGGGGTTGATAAAATAGGTACCACTCCATTGGGGTATTCAAACAGTGGTTGTCTGGTTGACCTAAAGATAAACGTGAAATTTCCACCACTGTCTCGGGGCTGTAAGTAAACGGGCGATGAGAACCGTCTCAATGCTTCCTCGCGTGGGCGGGAAATTTACTAACCCTTTTTGTGGGCGCTGTGTGCCGTCGTGCCGGCTCTGCAGAATGTGACCAAAGCAAGGAGCGCATGTTGGAGATCCTGGAAGGCAAGGGCCTCTCGTACTTGTTCCCCCTGCTGCACCTGGAGAAGGAGCTCAGCAAACAGATCGAGCAAGACCCATCCCCCCAGGCGATCTACAAGTGGATCAAGGAGAACGTCCCCGCGCGCTTACACACCGACTCCAGCTTTGTTAACATCCTCACCGTCAGGTAGAGGACCTCGCCCTCCACATTTAGAAACGCGCACTTAAGAGTGTTTATTTGGCTACTATACATTTTCATGTGATAATCCACTTTGTTGAGCTATCATTTGTGGCTGGGTTGCTTCTGAAAAGGAGCTATATTCCTCAGTGGGCCTTCCCTGGTAAAATAAAGTTTGCTTTTGGTGTCCACGGCTGATATTTCACCGAGATAGTCCCTTGAAATGGAACTCGCTTGTATCGAATGATACATCTTAAATACGTGCATGTTGGTGTAGTTTTCAGTATGGAAACGAATGCTTTGTTGCATGTCTGGTTATTACAAGCTCGCAAGTTTGTATGACAAAGATGGGAGCAGTGATGAGTTGTTGGTGTGCTACTTTAAGAACCCAGTCACCTGAGTTTGATACCCACTCATGGCTAACATGGAGCGAATATCTGAACTGGTCATGGAGGCCTAAATTTTATCGGACTTAATTAATACCTGCCGTTGTGTGTAAACATCAGCACTGGGGAGACGATGGCAACTGGGCATGGTGCTGGCTCGCATCACATATTCCAACATTCTGTTAACGCTATACGGGGGTCTGTGTGCGCAGCTTCCTGCAGTACGTTACGGGGGCAACGACACTGGCGCCAGGCTTGGACCCAAGTGTGGCGCCAGTGCGGGACGTGATGGAAGCAGAGAAACAGCTGCTGGCCTCCTTCAAGCCCGTACTTCAGAAGTTCCTGCACAGCCAGACGAGCCTGCAGGTGGCGGCGCTGTATGCCCTGCAGGTGCACTGCCACACGCAAAGCTTCCCCAAAGGTAAGCCCCATATGCAGCCCAGTAACGCCAACCACCAACACACTACCTCTTACCTAGCCCCATTAGAATGTACCATGATGAGACGTTCGCAAGCACCAGTACCACAAACAGCACTACCGATAACACTAATCACAATGACCCTCGCAACCACTAGTTACCACACACCCGTACTATCCCAAGCAAACACATGTCTTTTCGCAAGCACCAGTACCACACGACTGATGGCAAACACCCCAGTTAACCTTAAATTCCTGTGACCATTGACCCGTCAGGCTTACATGCTAAACTGAACCTCGCCACCCTTTAGTGGTGTTCGCTTCATGGCGCTTGTCCTAACAGGACGGTCTGTAATGGAGGCTTACGGTGATGGTGGGACAATTGTTGTGTGTGTATGCTGCAGGCATGCTTCTGCGCTTCTTCATGAACTTGTATGACCTGGAGATCATTGAGGAGGAAGCCTTCATGGCCTGGAAGGAAGATGTCACGGAGGAGTTCCCGGGCAAGGGCAAGGCTCTCTTCCAGGTACGATAACGCCATTAGTTCTCTAAGACTTGTGTCAAGGTGGCCAAGTAGAATAGAGGTCCGAGTGCTGAGCTGGCATTGCTGAGAAACTGGGGTTTGAATCCAGGCAGCTACATGTGATTCAAACCCGGGTTCTCAATTGTAACAAGTTGATGGTCTCAGCCTAGTCATAAATGACAACACAAAAAAAATCTGCGTTAAATTTGGTTGCGCGCACAATTTTGCTCAATTCCAGCTCTGAATTCTAAATATTTGTTGTACTGTAATGTGACACTACTCAAGTGTTGAAGTGGCTTGAAAAATGCAAAAAAACATTTTTTTGTGTGATCTAGAGGTCAATTTATGGTACCTGTGGTATCTGCTTTCCTCGGTTATACAGCCGGCGTAACAACCCGTGCGTGCGTGCGTGCAGGTCAACCAGTGGCTGACTTGGCTGGAGACGGCTGAAGAAGACGAGTCTGAAGATGATGATGCAGATTAAAAAGGAAAATGAAAGAGAAATTAGAAATTTTTAAAATATAAAAATAAGAAAAAAGACTTAGAAAATGAACTTAAAAGACTAGTGAATAATCAAAGGGTAACTGTATTTGATATGTTTGATCAGGCATTGCATCGCACACACGACACACAAGGATGAGTGTGCCAGGGAAGGTTTTTTTTGCTGCATCAAAATTAAATTACCAATAACTTGAAAAAGCTGCAGCATAAAAAATATATGAAATGATATTCTAGATGTGTTGGTGTTCGGAACAAATGATACTAGCAGGAATGGCAATGAACTGTAAAAATGGCCACGAGAAATAAACATAAGCTTGAACCATGCCTAAGGGTCTGTTGTTCTTTTGTATGTTGATGGGTGTTGACAATTTCCCAATTGTACTCCAAGAGCGTTTGCATTTGTATAGTATCTACTTAAACACGAGTGTCCATTGCATTCCGGTGCAATGGTTAGCACACTGGACTTAATACAGAGGTTACTGATTCTATTCCATCTCCCTGCATGGCGATTGAAAAGATAGGACGTTTTCTTAAGCCCCCCCTTCTCCCCCACCACTGCCTACCCAGCAGTATAAGTTGTGTAAACAACCAGGCTTGACATGTGTGTGATGGGGTAAAGTGTTGGTACTCTACCCTTTTCAAAACATCTCGAGCTTTGTACCATTACATAAAAACACTTTACAATAATTATGGATGGTTCCAGTGATCCTGATCGCATATTAAATTGGGCAAGACGATTTCTAAAATTGGTCCGCTTTTTTTATTTGCAACAAGAAGCCACGTGAATACAAAAGGAGAGTCTGTGTGCTCCCATTTGTCATTTAAAACGTTTTGCAGCTGTTAATTTTTCAAATATACACCACCCTGCAGCCAACCACTTTTGAAACATAAACCTGGGCAGTTTCATTTCATATCTTGATACTGGCAAAAGGGTCCTCGAGTTTTAATTTGGATAAAAAAAATGAGGCATGACTGCTTGTTACGCTTTTACAGATTTTGCCACTAGGTGGCAGCAGACGTACGCGTCCTTAAAAACCATGAAACTTACGTGAAATATTGCCACCGGTTACAGGAGGCCATTTCCTGGTCCCGAGAATAGTACCGGCCGTTCAAGGGGTGTTGTACATTCGCCATTTTAACGGTATGACTTGCTTTGCAAAGCCTGGCTTTTTTTAGTGTCGTTGAGAAGCTGAAGCCATTTACAGCTGTTTTTGTATATTTACAATGCGTTCCTCAGACCTTGTTTTATTCTTCCCCTGCACCTCCGATTAGCACGGATGGCTACGTACGGTGTGAAAAGTTCAATATACATAAATGTTAAATTCACATTAAAAGCAAGGCTGTGAATAAAACGTTTGAAAATGTTTACTAAATTGTATTTTTATTCCATAAGTCATGGTATCACTTATGGAATTAAGATAAAAATTTAGTTAAGAGTAAATAACTAAGCCTTTTTGGCACTCGAAGTTTGTAAGAAGGCCTCGCCACACTTTGTCGATCATGGGGCTTAACCACGGTCGGTGTGGGTTGCTGAAGGTTGGTAAATTAATATTTTTTTTTCATGGCGTCAGGGTCCAAATTTGCCACATTTTAAAGATTACATGCAAGTTAATCAAATGAACAATAAATATCAATCATTGCCGCCTCCTGGCAGAATAATGTACCAGGTCACTCTTGTAAATAAGACCATCTTAGTCTTTTGAGCTCTCACTTGATTAAACAATATAAACTTTAAAGTTGGCAATACTCCGTGGAACGAGACCTTAAGCAAAGCACTACGTTGGCAGTTAAGTAGGGTGTCTGGCATGTCGTGTTTCTGTATACCAGGATGTGGCAGTTTAAACTAGTACAAGGTTTAAATGGGATTGAAATTGTCTACATTTATGTAACAATAATTCGCGCCGATTTTGACGAATATAACAAAATAAATTAGCAGACTACGCCTCTTAAGGACAGGAAGGAGGCATATTTGGGTTTTATTTTACGTTTATAACTGCGAATTTCTATATAAATGGAAACTTCTGCAAGAGTGCAGGTGAATAAAATAGACTTAAAGAATTCACCAATTTGTCCTTACACGATTCTGAGCTGCCTTGGTGTAATGGTTAGCACATTGGACTTGCAATCTAGAGCTTGCTATTTCATATCCATCTTTCGGCACGATATTTGAAATGGCTCTGTCCACACAGCAGTATAAATGGGTTCACGGTCAATCTTCTCAAAATGTCGGGTCGGCATTAAAGAGTAGACCAAATGCTCCCTCTTGTGGAAGCAAACCCCTTCCACCAGCAGTGGTGTGAGTTTGCCGGATTCCACCTTTTACATTGCGTGTTTGAGAATGGCCCAGCAGATGCACCACAGTGAAGTTATAACGGTGCCGCGATTCAGACACCTGGGAATGGCAGGGAAGCTGATATTACAGTTTAGAAAATACTCCACACAAGAGCCCAACGAAACGAGGGGTATATGGTAAAAACAAGATGTCGGTTGTGCATGCAATTATTGCAGGGCATTTCTCAAATATATGACTACCTTCGTCATCCTCACGACCACGGCTGTGCGACAGAGGCGTCACTCCTCCAGCCTGAGGCACACGTGCATCTCCTCAAGCGCCACCGTGAAGCAGAAGTGCAGCAAACGGCCGGAACCCAGGCACCGCTCCACACTCACACACGTGGCACACAGCGAATCGTAGTGCTGCAGCAGCAGTCGCTTGGCCCGCTCAGACCCTGGGCAGCCCAGCTGCAAGCGCAGCCCCTCGCCTGCCATGGGGGCCACAGCCGTGAGCATGGGCACTATCTGGGGAGGCCAAGCAAGCGGTTGGACATTAAGGAATTATGCTTTGCATTTATTTGGCACTTAAATTCCCCAGGATCTCGAAGCCCCTTGCATCACTTCTCACCTCAATCTTTCTAGCTATTTGAGCACCGGAGGCAAGCTGCCATTACACCCTAGCCCCATCCCCCTTCCCTGCTAGGGCATCGGCCTCGTCCTAGAAAAACATTGAGCCACCACTGCTTACTTCCTTTTGAACAATTTATCTGCACATTTTACATGCCCTCCCTCCCCATTCTTATATGGCACTGCTCATGAAACCCAGTGGCTGTGCACCTTACTTTAAGGATATGTGAGCAACACGTTGAATACAGGCTTCTTTGTTTAAGCTGTGGGAGAGTTTATTGTTGGGGGCTCGTCGGATGGTACCTTGTCGCCTTGCTTGTCGATGGAGATTTCGAAGACACTGAAGGTAGCCTGAAGCATCCTCTGCAGTTCCATCTCACTCTTGCACTCGTGCGTGTGTGACATCACGAACTTGAAGTCGCATGGCTCCGACGACTCCACTCCTGTTTGTTGCCATTCACGCACAAATCAGAGTCCGGTGGTTAAAACATCTGTACCTTATTGGGATGCGCATCGGGAGATGTCACGTGTGAATTCAAGTAAGATAATGTAAAGGATGTGCAAATCCCAAAAAGATATTAAAAATTGTCTTAAAAAATCCCAAAGTTATAAATATGAAATGGTTAAATCCAAATTCCATACATATTATCTGTGGAATAGTGGCTTAAACGAATAGACACCTGACTGGAACCAAAATTCTGGTGCAATTTGGATTTGTATCACATCAACATGCAAAGCCTCGTTAGTCGAAAGCAAGGCTGTATTCGTGTTTCCAGCGTGAACGCACATTTCTTCTCTGACGGGTTTCTCATCACAGAAAGTGTTAAGAATTGGGTTAAAGCCATCTCTACGCACTGGACAGCCGTCCCACACCAGTGCATACTAATAGGGAGGTGAAGAATACAAATTTTTAGGCCATCCTGTATTTGATCCTGAAGATGAAGTAACATTTAACATTTCTGTGACCATTGCAAATTTAGGACGGAACCCTGGTTCTTCTGCATACGGCTATACATAACTGAAGATCATCGATACAAAAATCCATTGGCCAAAATGATTGCATTAGTTATGTATACAATGCCATACTTTAACAAAACCACTCGAAGGTTACCATCTCCTTCACTGGTGTTGCCTCCAAATTTGAGGTTATCAATTATATCTGCACCAGTCCTGCCCTGCCCACCCTTCTGCTCATTCACAAACCCACAGTGGCCATCGTGGTGGAGTAAATCCAAAATGACCGATATTGCATGGGGAGACCTAGTAACCAGCAGTGAAATGATAAAGGGCTGACATAGCATTGTTTAAATATATTATTTGTTGGGCAATTGCAACCACTTCATAGCATTTAGTCAGTCATTAAACAAGGGTAGGGAATTTGTAGCTGTATGGTCACATTTAAATTTTTTTACGAGACTAGTCTATAGCTTTATCCCACTAGGAACACATAACTGTTCAAGCTGCCCCCTGTTCAAGTCCAAACATGGTACTCCCCTGTACGCCCCCCACCCACCTCCCTTATGGTTGAATATTCTATCCACCCTGACACTTGATTCTGTTTGTATTGAATAGCTGCCCCCTTCCTGCCAGCTACATTCTCCATTTCACATAATTATCCTTTTGTGTATCGTAACCACACTGGGTATAATTTCCTATGCTCTAAATCTTGGCCTTACAACCCTGCTATTTATTGCCTTCCCAACAATCACCTTCCTTCATCTCTCCCAATTGTTCAGGATCTCGCTACAATTGTTTAAAATAATTTAAAGGTCCACATTGTGCGGATTTTCAAGCATTTTAGAAGACGTTGTGGATAAACTATTAAATAGCTAGACAACTGGAACGATTTCAGGAACATTATTTTGTATATTAGCCAAGTGTGCCAGGACTGAGACCCATAGCACAGATCATACAAATGACTAAATCAGAAATAAGCCAAATTTTGCCAAGCAAATAGCCTCAAGAACAAGTCGTAAGATACAGGGAGGCTTTCCTGGTTAAAGAAACGACGTAATACTGTATTTCCCAATTTTGGCATCCTAGATTTGAAGTTTTCGTGACTGCAAGGATCCATACTCTTTGGTTCTTTCGGCAAAGTCACGTAGATGAAAAATAAAAATAATAACATGAAAATAACTCTATTAAATCACGACGTTTTCCGAGTCATCAGGTGGAACAGCCACAGCAAAATTACTGCTGTGGCTGTTCCACCTGATGACGGAAGCTTGTGTTGCCTCCGAAATACGTGATTTAATTTAGTTATTTTCATTTTATTATTTGTATTTTTCATCTATGTGACTTTACCGAAAGAACCAAAGAGTAATTTGGGCATCATATCGTTATTGGCAAATTAATGTAAACAAGGCCAACCGAGGCTGGTGCTGTGATTTAAAAAGTAACGTGTGTAACTAATCAAACTGTCAAGAATGACATTTACTATTCTTACCTCATGTATTTTTTTAGGTGATAATTTAGCATTAATATACTGTACTTAAAAATAGCACCATGCTATTGATAACTCGTCTTTCATTGTGGCTTAGTCACGCTAATTGCAGCATATCGGGCCGTCAACCCAGGCATAAGGAAAGAATGTAGCTTCATACAATAAAACACGACATCTTACTCGAGCATGCAATAATGTTGCTAAGCATTTTTAAAAAAAACCTGGAAAGCAATTGGGTATATCTGTTTGCGGTGTGCGTGGGCTGAAATTCCAATCAGTTAGGAGTGGCTGGGTGGCACGTGCTCATAGAATACCGAGTCAGCTCATCCTGTGTTTCTCAGTTCAGGCGGTGACTTTCAATACAGCTTGGAGTTAGACAGTGTCTAAGTGCAACTGAATATCGAGACGTGGTACAGAACTGTATTGGGAGAAAGTTAAGGGAATACCCCTCAGAGTATGTATAATGTTGAGTTCCACCGTCAACGATTGCATGTAAGTATGGTATGAAATATTAAACTGAACTGTAATTTGACACATATCAATTTGGGAAATGAAATAAAAATGTGCTCATCGCTACAGTGAAACACCAATCAATGGATCAATAACATGACAAATTAATTATACAAATGTTTCCAGGTAAGATACGCTGAGCTATATAGCTCTTCTTCAGAAGCGACCTGGCCACAAAATATATCTCAACGATGTGGCTTATCATGTGGACATTTGTAGCAGTAGCCAAATATTCTAAACGCACTTTGTTGATTCTAAACGTGGAGGGAAAAATCCGAGGACCCGGAGAAAAATTCACGCGACCACGGGGAGAGAGAGAGACACGCAAACTCCAAATATACAGCAGCAGGCATCAGGGGTCGGTATCGAACCCACACTCTCCTGCACACCAGGCGAGGTAGTTAACATCTCCTAGCCACCGTGATGATGAGAAAGAGACACACAAACTCCAAATATACAGCAGCAGGCATCAGGGTTCGACATCGAACCCACGCTCTCCTGCACACCAGGCGAGGTAGTTAACATCTCCTAGCCACCGTGGCATGCCTGCACTTTGGAGATCCCAGTTAAATCTCAGTCCATGATCGTTATCCACTGCACGATGTGTTTGTCGTCTGCTGTGTTTGACTTCTTGACATCTTTTGTGTTTGCAAGGCGATTTGGACGGAACCACGGCGGTGACTTGCCAAAATTTGGCAACGCGTGCATCTACGCGCTAAGCGAATTCATAACTTCCACCCATAAAATTCGGCGTAAGTAGCGAAATAGTTCAATGGAACTTTATGAAAAGAAATAAGTCATAGTAATAAAATAATAAAATAAAACATAATAAAATAATTCTCACGTTTCGGCCAC
>CM025615.2:6054160-6096699 GCA_014621495.2 Entosphenus tridentatus | reverse complement strand
TCACCTGAAGACGGCTGCTTGCGTTGTGGCCGAAACGTCGTGATAATTCAGACGCTGTCGCCTCGACAGACCTGGTTTCACCTGAAGACGGCTGCTTGCGTTGTGGCCGAAACGTCGTGAGAATTATTTTATTATGTTTTATTATTTTTATTATTTTATTACTCCCCTTCTACGTGACTTTACCGAAAAAACCAAGAAGATGAATTCCTGCAGTCACGAAAGCTTTAAATCGAAATTTTAATTATTGCTTTAAAAACAGCAACAAAGGCAGCTCATTCCATGGTTTATGTATTATATTGAACTTCTTTCGCACCGTATGTAGCCAAGCATGTTTATCGGAACTGCGGGGGAAGAACATCAAACTGAATTCCATGTGGGCAAAAGCTGTACTACCTGCATTCTCTCTCTGCACCATCGGGATACTGAGCAAGGCTGCAATCATGTGACTCTAGTGGCCAACGAGGGGCGTATGGTGTGACCAGTTTTTTTAGGTTAGGGGGGACCACGGTCATGCAGAGCTGTATTGGTGAGAAGCAGGACCTTAAAATCAATCCTGTACTGAACAGGAAGCCAGTGCAAGTCAGCCAATGCAGCCTAGGTTGTACACTCATTTGTGGTTCTGGTTATAACTGGCAGCAGAATGTTGTACAAATTGTATTCGAGAAAGGGCACGACTAGAAAATACAGAAGAAAGGTTGATTGCAGTAATCTATCCTAGATGTTTCGAAGGAGTGCATTAGTCTCGCAGTAACAGACAGAAACAAATATATAAAAATTCAGCAATATTTTGTAGAAGGGAAATAATAAAATAATAAATATATCAACCAATAACAATTCTCACGACGTTTCGACTGCAACACAAGCAATCATCAGGTGTGAAATCCACAGCACGAAAATTTTCTTGAAAAAAGAAAAAATCCACACCTGATGATGATTGCTTGTGTTGCAGTCGAAACGTCGTGATAATTTTTATTGTTTTATATTTTTATTATTTCCCTTCTACGTGACTTTACCGAAAGAACCAAGAATATGAATCCCTGCAGTCACGAAAGCTTTAAATCTAAAATATTTTGTAGATTTAAAAAAAGATACCTCGGTGACATGCCTGACAGGTTGCTCGAAGGAAACATCTTGATTGAGAGTAATACCCAAGTGTGTATATTAACTTATTTACGTATTGAATGTTTTGTGTGTTGCAGATGCGATCGCGCTATCCGCGAAGATGATGCAGGATCCTCAGGCTCTCGCGGCCATGCAGGAACGAGGGGACACACGTACCACGTCGCCCTCCGTCTACATGGAGAGGTACACAGAGGGGATTGTCTCACCCGGTTGGTCGCCTCCTCTCCTAAGTGTATGCATACATTTCTAGACAGTTTTCGGCACAGTATGGGAGACATTAATTATTCTTTGCTGCTGTGATAGTGCGTTCTACGTTATGCCCCTTCGATAGAGCCGCATGTGGTGGATTAAAGGGCCGCATGTGGCTCGGGAGATGTCATTTGGCCACCGCTGGTCTGCATGGAGGGGCACACGGTCGGGATTTGTTCAGCTGGGAGGTCTGCACCTCCTTTGCTTCCCCTCGAGGCCTTGAACTCCCTCCCTGCCCCATAGCCACTACTGCCTATGCATGAAATAAGTGATTTCTCACTCAAACCAGCGTTTGAGGCATTGCTCAACTCTTTCCAGCCCTGAGCTAGTTGTGGAAAATACACTTTCCTCGAACGGGAGTGAGGCTAGGCGTAGGACAACCGCTGGTGACTTACCCACAAAGCGGTCCTCATTTTATCGACCGCCAAAGGAATGATGGGGTTGAGTCACCCCCCCCCCCCAACGAGGAATATGAACTCAAAACCTTCCCATTGGGAGCTGCTTGCTGTACTGCTGAGCCCACCTGTTTTAAAATGGACCCCAATAATTGACAACGCTTGTAATAACACATGATCCATTGGGGTGTAAAGTATAATGAAACATTTTACCTCCGCCCATGCCTGCTCTGAAGCCTCCAGCCCAAACATCGAATTCCATGACATGTTGGTGCAAGTTTTAGCACGGCTACATACAGCAATGCCCGGCAGCCTGTTCTATGCACAGCCAAGCAACTCTTTGATGTATGTGGAGGTTGAGTACAACATTGGTGTTTGTGTTCGTGTGTACTCTGGTGTGACCTGCAACTCTCGGCTTTTGAAATGATCAATTAATCGATTGATTATTGCATTGATTAATGAAATAAAAAGATAGCGTGTCATTTGTATAAGTGGATCATTTCCAATCTCCAAGGCTTAAAACCAACACTGATGAAGTATAACAATCTAGATTTGAAGTTTTCGTGACGGCAGGGATCCACACTCGCGCTTTCCTTTGTGGCACTTGACACGGTGTGCCAGCTTCTTGAATTGCCCCCAGCAGTATAAATGGTTACACCACAGTCGATTGGCAGGTCACGTGTAGTGGGGTAAAGTGTGGGTACTCCTACCTTTTCTGAGATGTCTGGCGAGCATGGAAGGGTAGTCGAAAATACCGTCGAGAGGAGCTGTCAAGAGCTACCTGTAGTGGAGGCCCATCCGCCAGCAGTGGCACGAGCAAGTAATTGCAGGGCTAGACCTTGACCTTTCACCTATGAGGGCATACGTAGGTGTCTTATTTAGACACGGTGTCTTAGTTGTTTATGAGTTCTTATTTCAGGGAATAACTTAGGAAGGCGACACTAGCTCTGCTGGTGTTATGGATTGTTGACTTGTCATTTCCATGTATGTGGTGGACACGCTGGTTTAAACTACTCACAAAACGTGTTCATCAACAAATTGACAAAACATCCCAAAGCTGGACCAACCTGAAAATATCTTGAAAATGTGCGTGGCTTTCCTGGGTGATTAATGAACAATTTTTTTTAACAAACTTAACGCATTTGTCAATAACACTACCTGAAAAGGAATATATATTGGCCCTTAATAGCTATGCCAATACAGTATCACAGTAAAGCGTTGCCTAGTGGATAAGACAGTAATTTGTGTGGAGATAGTGTTTGGCAAATGATGCCCTCATCATGTTGATGGAGAAGGGGTTACCCAGCAGTGCCATCTATATTCGCTGTGATTGTGGAGACAAGTTAATTGTTTAACCAGGTGGAGGACAGCTTTAAGTTGTCGACGTTAGTGAGTGAGCTGGCAAGATTTCCTGCCAGAGACGAGCAAGTTTTGCAGGCACGTGCAGCGTCAAATTTTTAGGTTGCCTTTAAAGTGATCTGTCCTTTTAATTAGAAATAGTTTTGACGTTGCAGAACTCGACAACGCTACCCCTCACAGGTATTGGCTTGCTGCCGCTGGCTGGGCGGCAGACAAAGTTACAAACTTGCCTTGGTATGGAAACCTAGTTCCAGTTGCAGTGTTGCATTTGTATTGTTATCCGAAGCCTTTCTTGGGTTGGCCAACTTTTCACACAATTCTTCTTTATAACACAAGAGATCTTGGAAGTAACAGTTCAGTATTGATTGCTTTTTAACTGGGCTTGGAACCAGGATCTTAGGCGTGCCACCCCTATGTACTGGCACGAGCGTCAACCCGCTGGGTCGCCCAGGCCCAGTGCTTCAACTCGATGTTTAATGCCCGTTTTTCACTTGCACATACGTGTTGCGCCGGCATGAAGCCTGCTTGGGTCCAGTACACCGGTGGTTTTCCACTTGCATCTTCCGGAGTCGAGCAGGAACAGAGCTGCCCTATGCTGGCTTCATTTGACATCTGAATTTGACTTGGGTCCAAGCCATGCTAGGGATGAGGCTAATGATCCATGCGATGTATGTGATGTCAGTCGGAACACAACTCAAACCCGTTCACAAATCTCAGTGTGGTCTACCAATCAAACTTAATTTGGAGCTTTCGTGACTGTAGGAATTACTCTTTGGTTCTTTCGGTAAAGTTTTTTAATTTATTATTTTCTCTTTATACGTGACTTTACCGAAAGAACCAAAGAGTGGTCTATCAATCCTTGCCTTAAAAGCAATGGACAGCAGTGCATGCATGTGCCACCACTCAAATTAATCGTTGGTACATTTGCTATTAGCATCATTCTTGTAGCAAGAAAGCTATCATCAAGGCGCTGTGTTTCACAGACAATTTTCAATAGTTTTGCAGTAGGGGGCAATGCTGCTATGTGTAATCCCAATTGAGTATTTTTTTCTGGGTAAAATTTCATAACAGTTATATCGTGGAGAAATTATAGTCCACTGAAGTAGATGGCATGCAATGTATAGCTAATACACACCGCAATAACCAGGGTGGCCTGCTGGATTCGAACTGCGAACCCTCCCAAACAAGCAGCGACTGTGTTCCCCGCTGTATCATGTGCGGATGGATGGGCGAGCCATTGGGCGGGCGAGCCTTGGGGTGGACGAGCGAGCGATCGGGCAAGCTGACGTGGGGGGGGTGGCGTTCTTCCTGTGCGCGTCCCAGTTTGCCCAAGGTTGTGAAGAGGCGCGTAAACGCGCTGAGGAACCTGCAGGTGAAGTGCGCGCACATCGAGGCCAAGTTCTACGAGGAGGTGCACGAATTGGAGAGGAAGTATGCCGCCCTCTACCAGCCGCACTTCAACAGGGTGAGGGACGCGCGCGCGTGTCTGCCCCACGCACATTCGCTCACTCGCCTGCTCATATAAGAACTCGTACACACACATTACCAATGCTTGCACTGGGGGTGAAAAGATGAGTTAACCCCTGAGCAGGATTTGAACTTGTGACATTGTTATGTAAAAAGTCATAAGAGTAGGTCATGGTTAAAGCTGCAGAAATAGATATTGTAATTGCAGTGAATGTTAGGTGGAATGCTTATAATTTAATTATGCCTCAAGCACAAGACTATGAGTAAATTACCCAGAATACTTTAGTTCTTGTCACATCTTGCTTGCTAAGCAGGATTGAGTCCTGGATAGTGCTTGAATGGGTATCCACCATCCACGCCAGGTTGTCATTCACAGCTGAGGTGTGCTGTACTACGTGGTGATGACCAGAGGGGTGTGCAGCAAAATGTATTGTTGTACTGTGCCCCTATGCTCCCAAGTCTATGATTTCAATTTTCACCAGCCTGCACTGACCAGCTTGATGAAGTCTGGTCAAACAACCCCTGCCCCCACCGCCCCTTATAAAAAATGAAACTTTTGACGTTGACATTTGGTTTATCTGCTGAGTGCTGAGCGCTTTGTCAATATTGGCAGGGCAGCTATCGGCAACCAGTAGATCAACTGAGGCGTAATGGGTTGTTGTTGGCGGTGTTATACAAGCATGTGAAATGGCCGCTCCATTCGCCCAACATAAATTGGCCTAATAGTGCTAAAAATAAATAAATTGTACAAGTGTGTAACGCGATAATTGTTATGGTTTCAGCCCACCAGTTAATTGAACAAATTCCAAAACCAAAGTTATGAATTGGACACGGCAGTTCACTGGAAACTGCATCAAGCATTTTCTTGACCTCATGGGTTTCTGTACTGACACCTACCCTGAATTGTAACAATGTCGACTTGTTGGAGGGGTGAATTGTTGCATCCCTAATCTTGATGTTAAGTGTACTGTACTTATAAACTTAAAATTTTTACATTTATTTTAGTGCCATGCTCACCACTCCTTTTGCTTGTTTTATTTGTTGTTGTAACTTGGTGACTCCGCCCCCGGCTGGACATCTCTGAAAAAGAGCTTTACAGCTCATCGGATTCCTCCGGGATAAATGAAGATTCTGATAAAGTATCACGCCAGACCATTTTTCACGCGAGTGTTGATGTTTTATATTTACCTACAGAGGCGAGAGATCGTGAGCGGTGAGATTGAGCCCACAGACCAGGAGTGCGAGTGGGTGGAGGAGAAAGATGAAGATGCAGAACTTGCTGTGAGTATCTTTAGGGTATAAATTATCAGAGTATTGTTTTTTGTTTGCATTTGACTGCAGGTATTGTGGTTAATGTAAGGATGATTCCTTGCAAAAGGTGTCAGTTTTGTTGCCAGAAAAAAGGGGAAAAACCCTATTATTGGTACTGGCAAAGGAGATCCCATGATGTAGCTCCTTACCCCGAGCTCTCATTACTCTGGTATTGCGTTGTCTTTGAACTGTGCGCCTTTTGGCGTCATCTGGTCGAACACCATATGAGACTAGGCTCCAAAGAAAGCTGTCTCTGGTGTGGACCAATCAGTTTCAAAGACAATGCATAAATTATCAGAGTATTGTTTTTGTTTGCATTTGACTGCAGGTATTGTGGTTAATGTAAGCATGATTCCTTGCAAAAGGTGTCAGTTTTGTTGCCAGAAAAAAGGGGAAAAACCCTATTAGTATATTTTGGTACTGGAAAAGGAGATCCCATGATGGAGATGAACTCCATTCGCCTGCAGGTGCTCGGTAGATTATTACAGAGCAGAATCGTGAGTTGGCAGTGCCTTCAGTAGGGCTTCAATAAGGTATTAACAATGGCTAATGATATATTAGGAAATATACATGTATTAATTCTGGCATCAATTTTATCACCATGTCTCCTGTGCTTGTTTAACACAGCCACCTTAATAAATTCTTGTCATTTATTTAAATAATTGTAACCAGAAGTCACCCATTGACATTTTTAAAAGTTACATTGACTTATTAGTTTTAATCCTTGCCGGGTAGGGAACCGGCTGAACTTTTCGGTAACAATTTCAGCCAAACTGCCCCAAGGCAATGCTCGACACAAATACAACTTCAATTGCGAGCTACGTCAGCACTGCATTCCCCCCCCCCCCTGCCGGACCCTCCCACCGTGAAGTTACTATGACATTTCATGATCACTAGGTGGCAGCACCGGTCCCTTTAATGCAGAAACAGACGTGATAAGCCGACCTTGTGTCCTTCATACACCTGTCTCTCCACGTAAAAAAAAGTATGTTATTTCGTCACTTATATGCCTCGGCTGATGAGACACTACATGCCGAAAGCAGTCCAGGATTTGCTTGCACTTTAAACAATTACGTGGCCTCACCCAAACATTAAACTATGACTCTTAAACACCCCATGACGTGATTTACAAGAGAAGGACATAGTGTGCTGCGTCCATGGGCCATATCCCAAATCACAGTAGAAATCTAAACTTTTTTCAATTTAATTACCATTATAAAAGTGTGTTTTGTCGTAAAATATGTTAGGTTCTTACCTGCTGAAATCAACTACATGAATTAATTTAATCGCCATTCCCTACAAAATTGTGACATGCATTGTTTCATTTACAGCCCTTTGTTAATGAGCTGCTGTTTGAAGGCCTCTCTCATGCTGTTTGTCTTGGGCTAGTTGTTTCACCATACTTTACACCTCTAGCCAGTTAATGTTGGCAAGGCAACATTGCTATCACTCGTCACTGACGTTAGCCGTGGCTGGGTGTCAGAGCTCAAAAAGCCAAAGTGCACTGTGAACACGGCATACATGAGTTTGATTCCCTGCCACAGCTAATGTCATTGACGAGTGATATCTGAACCACCTCCATGTAATTTGGAGTGTTGGTGACTCCGTGCCATAGGGGCGGCTAATTCTCTGTTACAGCACTGAGCCTGCAATGCTGGTATTCTGGGTTCTATTCTGAGCGGCCACTTAGCAATAAATGGGGTTCTCAGATGTAGTGTGTGGTCTCTGCCCAGTTTTCAATTACTCCACAAAAACCCGGAATTTTAAGTGTATTTTTCATGGTATTTGGCTTCTTACATCTGAGTACTGAATATGTCTGGTGAATTAACACGTAACGGACACTTTTTTGTGGGACATATAAAATGTGTGTCCCCGGTGTGCCGACAGTGGCCTATTGAAGTGACTTGAGGAAGTAGTTATCTTATATTACCTTCTACAGCTCAATACAATGCCGATAGCACAGCGGGATGTCAAATGGGACATCAAACAATGAACCTTATCATGGTTCTCAACAGTGACAATCGTGTAAATGCACCCGATCGCAATCTACCTATTTCTGTGTTATACAGCAGTGGTAAAAAAAAAAGTCTACACCTTATTCATTATTCATTATCACGGCTTCACCGCCTCCGGAAAATATTCTTTCCGAGTCTGAAAGCTTGCCCATGCTTACGTGCGGTTTGCCCAGGCAGCTGCCCAAAGCGTGGTTTCATTTGAGGTAACGCTGCATGGCCATCTGTGTGCAACACAAACACACATTCCCGTGCCAAGTGGTCTTTTACCGGCAGACTTACAACACTACCTTTGTTTAAATAAACACGATAGGTTTTTCCGTTCCGGTGTTACTGCTGTTGATAGTTATCGCTGACAGGTGATTGCAATGTGGCGGGGAGCCGTGTGTTGTTTTTTCCAGTGTTGCCTGCATTGGGCGGGACCAAATGTTACCTAAGCAGCAGCTCCAAGGTTAGAGCAGTTGGAGCGCTCGGCCCCTAATTGAAAGGTCATGTGAGGTCAAATAGCAGTCAAGGTCAAGTCATACTGATGTCCCTGTGGGGGTGGACAATACTTGTCCTGCCATTATTTCTATTAGGGATGCGAACGACAACTGGTCAACCAGTAACCAGGTTTCATCGTGGATTATAACTGGTTCTGAAAGTCAGAAACTGGTGTCACCAATTTAAGTGTAATTCTAGTAATGAATGCACTGATTGGTACGTGCTGATGTACAAGCAGCATGGTGGCCTAAACCATCGTGGCCTAAGCCCCCCACCGTGCTTTACCTTTTTCTCCTTGTTTCTCAGTCGAGAGGTAAAGATGCAACCCCCTGCAGTTAGTTTATTGGTTGCTCACGTCACTACTGGCGTTTCCACGGGAGGGAGCTGCGGAGGATATTTGGTCTAATTTTCCATGCTGACCAGACGTTATGGAAAGAGATCGGCATGCCCACATTTCACCCCACCATACCATGATCTGCTCACCATTACACTGCGGCAACTGCCTTTGTTTCCCAGTTAATAGTAACATTTTTGTTAGAAATTACTGTGTGCAGCAAACCAGTAACAGATTTCTTCAGTCTGGTTACTGGTAACGTAAAAATAAATATATTCTAGCAATCCTAATTCCCGCTCACATGGGGGTCTCCGTTCCTGGTCTCCTCTCTCTGCATGGTTTGTGTGTCACATTGTGTGTTTTTTGTTGTTGCGTGCGCGGTGTTTCTTACGCGTATGACAATGCATCAACGTGTCTGTACCTAGGTGTAAATCTACAAGATAAGAGGTATTTTATTTCTTATTTAGTGCTGCATCTTCCTTTCATGAATAATGCATCGTATCGCGGTGTCTCTGTGCAACCTCCAAAACATTTGTAGATTATTTTCCTTTGGATTAGCGGTGTTCTGTTTAAAAATGCATTGCGTTTTACACCGATGGGAGTTGTTAAAGCGAGTCGAATAAATAAAAGGGCTAATGTAAAACAAGCCAACAAAACAGGGCAGAGAGCAACATCTGTTCTTGTTCTGGTTTAAGACAAACTGTTAAGAAACCGGGTGCCACAAAGAAACTTCATGAATTAATCAATTTTCAGTTGAAGGGGAGTGTTCAACAATTTACCGTATTCCCTGGATTATTAGCCGCACTTCCAATTAGCACGTTTGGCTATGTACGGTGCAAAAGAAGTTCAACATACATTATAAGATGCTCTGGAAAGTAAATATGCACACCAAACCTGTGTATGGTGTCAGTAAACTGATACAAATCTGGTCTCGTGCGCACAAACACCTCACGGATTATAAGACGCACCCCTGACTTTTACTTTACATCACGTGGAAAAATATGATTGAGCCTCTTTTATGGTGATGTTTCACCAAATACGTTAACGAGCACGAAAACCGGGGTACTCGGAGAAAACCCATGTCTGTGAGGGGGTGAGTGGCAGTGCTTAATCCCGTACAGATGGAAATCATTCCACTTCCTGTACTTCAGCACCCCGACAAGCCAGGAGGAGGGCGACCTCGACGGCCATGGGTAGGAGAGAGGGAGTTATACGAGATCCAAGAACCTTCCTGCATTGGAATGTTTGGCCAATTCTACTGATGAGTGTTTGGTATGCGAGGGCTGAAGCCAGAGTACCCGAATTAATCCATGCATACGATGGAGTTAAAGCTGGAAGCTCCACCTTCGATAACTTTAGGAATTCATTTCTGTACCACTTTCCTGGCCATCTTGAACACCTGGTGTTCCCATCCAGCTATGAACTGGGCTTGACCCTCCAATTAACGCGATTTGCTACATACGGTGCGAAAGAAGTTCAACATGCATTTTGACGAGATTAAGTGCATCCAGATGATTGGGTGACAGGCTTGGGAGACCTCGGGTCTGCTTGGCTCACAGGGCTGACATGTGCCTTGTGTTCCACGTGCTTGTTTTTGCATGCGTATGGGGCGACAGGATGACGTGAAGGAGAAGGTGAAACTGAGCGAGGAGCAGAATGACGCCGAGAGTGCCAACCCCAACGGTATTCCCGAGTTCTGGCTCACGGTCTTCAGGAACGTCGATCTGCTCAGTGACATGGTGCAGGTGAGTGCCGCACAAGGTCAAGGGGTCGGCGTCTCGCGGTGGCGAGAGATGTAAACTACCTCACCTGGTGTACAGGAGGTCGTGGGTTCGTTCCCGGCCCTGTTGCATATTTGGAGTTTGCATGTTTCTCCCCATGGTAGCATGGATTTTTTTCTCCATGTCCTATTTTTCCCTCCACATTTTAAATCAACATACGTTTAGAGTATTTGGCTACTATAAATTTCCACGTGATAAGCCACTTCGTTGGCCTATCATTTGTGGCCAGATTGCTTCTGAAAAAGAGCTGTATAGCTCAGTGGCCCTTACCTGGTCAAATAAAAATAGTTTATAGTCTAAGTTCCAAATGATATTTGAGAATTTGTAGCGCGAACAGTTTTCATTTCCTCTCGGAGAGAGAGAGATTCAGAGGCGTGGAAAGCCACCGACAAGCAGCCAGAACCGGTGCCAACAATCGCCCGAGATCTGTGGTCCTATTTTGGGATGTTTAGCCAACTCCGTGAGTTTTTACACATGAGGCAGGTAACTGGAGCACCTGGATAAAACTCATGCTTGCGGGGGGGGGGTACAGAGTGTATACATTTGAAATTAACCCACTTGCTGCCGTACTTGCCGTACCATGGCAAGCCAGGAGATGATGACCTTGATTGATGCCCACGGGTAGGGAAAGAGTTTGACGAGTTTGTATGGTCCATTTTAGTTTCTGGCCCTTCCCCACACCTCTGATTAGCAATGTTGGATACGTAGTACGGTGCGAAAGAAGTTCTACGTACATACAACCCTTGCCTCCACATCGTTGCATTACAGGCATGTGGCATAGTCACCAGTGTGCGCTGCCACTTTACAGCAGTTGTTGACTTTGCCACATTCTTCACATAAAGCACAACGTTCTGTATTAAATACTTTTTGGCCTTGTATGCTTCTGCGTTACGACACAGCTGCAGTTATTGAGGCACTGCATGGAATATTTGCCCATGTTTTTGATCATTAATGCAGCAGAGGCATTCACAGATGTCTACACCCGAGCAGATGAGCCGTGCAGCTTGATCGCATGTGTTCACCTTGTGCCACACAGAGACAGCTGTCATCAGGGGGGTCCCCTCTGCTAAAACAGAAAAAAAACTAGTTGGACGTTTGAATGCTTCTAAGATTAGATGTATGATATAAGGTGCTTTAAATGCTTGCATATTTAAGGTGCCGAATAAATGCAAATCCTTCTTCCTAATTCGCTTGCTTTTCAGGAACACGACGAGCCTATCTTGAGGCATCTGCATGACATCAAAGTGAAGTTCTCAGAGC
This sequence comes from Entosphenus tridentatus, assembly GCA_014621495.2. Lineage (NCBI taxonomy): Eukaryota > Metazoa > Chordata > Hyperoartia > Petromyzontiformes > Petromyzontidae > Entosphenus > Entosphenus tridentatus. Next base: position 6,084,926 of record CM025615.2, on the reverse strand, counting down.
AAGGGATACCGATGGTAAGAAAACAAAATGCGCGGTGCTCGGACGCTGCGTAGCATGCTTGGCAGTTTACGTTTTAGCTACCAGTAACCACGTATGGAATGTAAGTAAGACATTCGGTGTCGTCAGGTGGCTAATTGTTTTATTTCTTTTATTTCCACCACTGGCTCAGGGCTGGTAAGCAGGAAGATCGATGACCTCCTCAAAGCTATGCACTTTTAAATCTAGATTCGGAACTAATTTCTTCAGAACTGCTTATTGTGTGTCGTCCTTCCCCGGACATACAATTTGCACAGTTGACTACGTACAATTGAGCAGGAAAGCACTTAATATTTGTTACTTTGTTAAACACATATGCAGCGTTGGTTGTTGCATGTATTTCGTGCAGCAACGTTTCGCGTTCTTCATAACTGAATTGAAATTGATGACATCCGAAAAGGAAATCAATTGGCTCTCCGTCAGCAGTTGATGCACGTTGCGTGCGCTCGGGAGTTTTGCCTCTGCGCGGCCGCTCTCGCTGCCGTGCCGTGTGCGTGCGCAGCCTTAATCGCCGCGTGTCATTGTCACGTCTGCGCGGCGGATAAGGCGGCTTTATTTGGTGAATGCTTGTCTTTGGCGTGTGCGGAATTTGCGTTGCGGCCGCTCCACGTCGGTCCAATCTCGCCTTCCCCGGCCCGCGGGCGTTCGCTTGCTCATTCCGCGCGTTCCTCCCTGCCCAGAGACGCGTTGGCTCCTCCGTCTGTCGTCCCGTCAACCCCCGCCCCCCCGCATCGTCCAACCCACACCCCCTACCCCATCACATGCACCTCCGTTTTCGTGGCATTTTCTTGCCTATAATTTTTTTATGCTTTTGTTTCTTATTTTCATTTGTATCTCGCCAACATAAAAACACACAGAACTTGGGCACACATGTTCCAAGCATCTGTAGGAACATGATTATTATCATTGTCCTCAGCTGTGATCTACTCATGACTGAAAGAGTACCTCTGCGTGGAGACAGTAGTTCTATGCATAAACTCGGCCTCGTCAAAGGAATGTGGAATTTACAACATTGACTCAGAGCCACCAATGCAGGTGAGCACACCCTTAACCTTTTTGGAGGCACTTGGCTTGGCAACATAAGCAAAACTCAATGTCCAAGCCTGCTTTACTCTTCTAGTACAACTTACAGTATAGAGCGGAAGTAAAGTTGAGGGCTGGAGTGGTGGCGCAGTGGTTAGCGCGCTGCGATATGAACCTGCCAACCTTATTTTAATTCCTGGTCATGGCGACCGATATCTGAATTGGTCCCTCACCAACCGGCACTATTGACAAAGCATGGTTAAGTATGATGAAACAAACCACCACAACCACCATGGCACGGGCAAGCCTCTATCCAGAAATCAATTGACAAAGGGTACAGTTATTATTATTTGGAAAGAAAAGCCGATCATTAAATGGTATCCATGTAAACTGACGACAAATATGTATCGATGACGTTAAAGTGTGAAGATGGTGGAATGGTTGAAGTACTAGCTGCGGCAATTCCGCACCAAAAAGGTCGACTTAATTTTATGTTTACGCAAGCCCTCACAATTTGAAGACCGCGCGTGAAGCTCGCATGCACGCACGCGACGTCACATTTGACTGCAAATTAGAGGTTGCATTCAGGTGCCTGCATGAGCAAAAATCTGACAATCCTTCCCACAAGCACGCGATGCTATCTGACCACAAAACTCGGGCAAAAACCCCAGCTCTTAAGTCGGGGCGCATACCTTTGGTTTAGATGGTATGTGGCCTTTAAGTCGGTACATCCCTTTTTATCAGTCCGAGCCCATTGGGGCATATCTTCTGTGAAATGCAAGGTTTGTTGTTGTTTAATGAGAACTCCAGAACCCAGGATAGTCTCGTTTGTAAGAGTGACCTGCGGCATTAAGTCTGCCAGTAGGGAGCGATGAATATCCTAAATGAGTATTTGATGTCTGCACACCATGGTTGCTCATCACACAATGGCCACTCTTGCAAATAATCTCGGAGGATGAGAATAGGTTTTCCCCTTTTTTTCTAGTGACAAAACAAGTGTTAAGATGTTAAAACACCAAACTGAAACCTTTTACAAGGAATCATGTCTGCATTAACTACAATACTTGTGGTAGAATGCAAACAAAAAACGTACTCTGATAATATATGCATTGTCTTTGACTGATTGGTCCACACCAGAGACAGCTTTCTTTTGAGCCTAGTCTCAAAACAGTGTTAGACCAGATAATGCCAAAAGGCATACAGCACGAAGACGAGCATTATCAGAGTAATGAGGGCTCGGGGTGAGCATCTACATCATGAGATCTCCCTTGCCAGTACCAAAATATGAGAATAGGTGTTCCCCTTTTTTCTGGCAACAGATGACAAGTATTAATATGATTTTGACACCCGCAGTGATAATCGAGGCGGCTGCTGGATTGGAAACACGATTTTCTGCAACAAGTGTTGAATAGGCTACCTTAAGGCCATGTCCACTGCCCTTATACAATTTGCTATGAATAGCGAGACTACACTGAAATAATTGCAGTTGACGTTCCTCTGGGGTGAATAACATTAGTACCATAACGGGTAGGTTTTTGCAGACCTAGCTTTAATGAGTTAATTCATGGTTTTTGGGCCTTGCTCAAAAGCCTGCACTTATAGGTCAGCAACCCATTTTCTTTGCTGCTACATCCACGTACAAATCTGTTTGAACCCCCACCAACATCTGCCTCCAAGATAGCAGATATGCATCACTGCACCCAACTCATAAGTTTGATATCTTATGTTTTATTATTTTTATTATTTTATTACTTCCCTTCTACGTGACTTTACCGAAAGAACCAAGAAGATGAATTCCTGCAGTCACGAAAGCTTTAAATCGAAATTTGATATCTTGTTAAGATGTACATATCTTGGTGGGGTAAACTCATTTCATTAACTCTAATTGCGAAAAAAATATATAAATTGTGGTGTGTCAACACAAGTCATCCTATGGATGCACTGGTCCCCCACCATAGCAATATGGAATTTCCACTTGCTTCTGAACCATCAAGTATTGACGTGCACACAGAAGTGAAATGCCATATTTGCACAGCCGCAAGCCAGTTCAGTTTTTGAGAGCACTTTTTTACCGTTAGAGCAGACCTGGAAATTAATCGCTCGTCAATATTAATTGTCGACAGCGTCGGAGTGATGCGAGTGAGGTTTGCCAGTCGCTCGAGGTTACCGTGGACATTTGTCGGTTTACACGCCGTGGCAGCCTGCGTCACTTGCAATGCCTCCCTGGGGCTGTGTCACAAGTCACGTGGTCGCTAGCCATGTAACAATTCATCCCGCCCTACTATTCGTTGAGCTGTTATAGCTCTTTTCAGAAGCGACCTGGCCACAAATGATAGCTCAAATGAAGTGGCTTATCATGTGTAAATTTATAGCAGCCAAATACTCTAAATGCACATTTCTAAATGTGGAGGGACATATCGGAGGATCTGGGAAGAACATGCACACTCCAAATATACAACAGGCTTCAGGGTTGGGATCAAACCCACGAACTTCTGTATACCAGGCGAGGGAGTTAACATCTCCCCACCTCAGCGCCTATTTTTTGTTATGATTCGGAGTCCTCGCTATTTAGTTTTAAACTCGATCATTTATTTTTCCATCTGCGCTACCTGTCCTGTCCGTCTTTACTGTCTTTTTTATGTTGTCCTTTGTTTATTATCCGTCTCATTAGTGCAGTCTGTGTCATCTGTACTGGAGGGCAGTAGATTGCGATGAGTGCGTGGAGGGGAGTGGAGTGACATGAAAGTGGAGAGGTAGGAGAGTGCGTAGAGTCGATGGGATGAGCATGTGGAGGTAGGTCGGGGAGAAATTCCATGTGGGAATGCGATCTTGAAATTGATCCGGGATCGCATTGGGAGCCCATGGAGGGATGGGAGTATTGTGCCGATACTGTCGTTTAATCGATTCGGCCATCCCCCCCAAAAATAATACAGCACTCTCTTCATAGGGCACCGCGTTGGCAAGATGTTAACTCCCTGGTATGCAGGAGTTTTCATATCTCTCCCCGTAGCCGCGTGGATTTTTTTACAGGTGTTCAGGTTTTTCCCTCCACATTTAGAATCAACATGCGTTTTCTAGTATTTGGCTGCTATAAATTTCCGCTTAAGCCACTTTGTTGAGCTATCATTTGTGGCCAGGTCAACTCTGAAAAAGAGCTATATAGCTCAGTGGGCCTTACCTGGTAAAATAAAAAAAATAGTTTAGTAAATAGTAGTCGTAGTGCGATTCACGTCACGGTGTGCCCGATTGGTCAAGGGACGTGCATGTGATGTGCGATGGCGATGCATTCGATTGGGCGGCCGTGCATCCGCCCCGGGTGGTGCGCGCAGTCTAGCGTCGCGTGACGGGCGGCGGGGTCCCCGTGGCACTGATCGCGTGCGTAATGTGGAGTTCCGCGGCTGATGGATGGCTCTGGGTGTGTGTCGGATTTACAACCGGGGCGCAACCAACAGCCACTGGAGTGAAACTCGATCCCGCGTCAAAATGAACATAAAAAACTGCCAACGGCACAAAAACCAGTTTCTGTGAAATTTTAAGACAAATAATAATAATGGACACATAACCCCACCCAGTGCAGTTAGATCCCTTGATGTCAGGAGAGATTGCACGTGAGTGGGTTTCATGGATTTTGAAATCCTGTGTGTTTTGAGACCGAGTTATTGAACCATAGAGAGTTTACAATTGTTACAGGTAATTATTTGGCCAGTGCTTTTTCAGTTTTATACAGAATCAGAATCTGAATATGTATTCATACTGAAGGAATCCGATGAGCTATAAAGCTATTTTTCATTGATGTCCAGTCGGAGCTAGTAATACTGTTACAACAATACAAAAAACATGGTAGTTGTTCAAGTACAAGAAAGTTAAACAAAGAATACGTAAACAAATCATCCAAAAACATACAAATAAAACTAAACCATCCCCATCCTACCAGGGAAAGCCCACTGAGGATATTAACTTATTTTTCAGCAGCGACCTGTCCATGAGGAACGCTACAATACATGTTACCGAAAGAACCAAGAAGATGTTACAATAGCTTTTAGAGTTTTTAGAATTATATTATGAATGTTTGTAACGCCCCCACCCCACAATTTGTGCTTGTGTATATTTGATAGTGGTAGCAGGGTGTGGTGCTGACAAAACCGAGCCTTATTCATGTGGCTGCTTGCCAGAACAGGCAAGTGCCAGCGGCATTTGCCCCCTACAGTCCATAAGTCTTTGTGGCGGCTTTTTGTGTTTCCATCCCTTGTTTTGGACCTGACCACCATCTGTGTTTCATTCCTGCCCATGATGCGTTACACGAATAGCAATCGGCACCTCGGTTGAAAAAATGCATACCCATGACATCTGGTGCAGTGGTTAGTGCACTATGCTACAGACCTGGCAAACTGAGTTTCATTCCCAGCCACCGCTAAGATTCGCGGACAAATATCTGAACCGGTCATTTGGGCCTCACCTAGATCTAGATCAACTCCGCCTTAAGTGAGCAGGAGCCATGCGTGGTGCTGGTCACACCATCCCCTAGTACGCTATGGTGGCCTCGATAGGAGCTCGCTAACATCACTTGCCCTGACAACCTGTTAAAGGCTGTACGTGTTGTCTTTGTGTGCGTGCGTGCCCATGTGTTTGACCATGAACAGAGCTTCACGCTGGACTTTTGCTTCAGCCCCAATGAGTACTTCACGAACGCTGTGCTCACAAAAACATACGTCATGAAGTCTGAGCCCGACGCCAGCGACCCCTTCTCCTTCGAAGGGCCCGAGATCGTCTCTTGCACAGGGTGAGTTGCGGGAGTTCAGTCCAAGTCCTTGAGTATATTCTACCCTTACCTTTCTGTACAATCAACCCTTACGTGTCAGTACATGCATCCTTTCCTGCCTGTAAATACACCATTACCTGTCTGTCTATACACCATTATCTCTATGTACACGCACCCTCTCCTCTCTTTTAATGCACCCTTACCTGTCATTTTAGAGTGATGCATGTGCACATGTTGTAAATGCGTACGTGTGATTGGGGGAGTTTAACGTTAACCAGGAACCGTTTTCAGGATTTATCACTGGTTGTGAAGGTTAGGAAGCAGACAGGTAATCATTTTTCACCAGTGTACTTTTTTTAGTAATGAATGCCGTCGTTTGGCGTGTCCTCGAACGTACAAATAGGATGGCAATCTAAGTCACCGTGTGGTGCTTGTTTGAAAGTCGAGCATGCTAACCATTCCACTGCAACAGCAGCGGTTTATTACAAGACACGTGTGGAAAACTTGGTCACCAGTGTTTTACGTGCAGTTACTGGTAATACCAATTTTTTTTTATCTTAACCTTACTACACATATACACTGGCATAATAAGTAATTTTTATGTAAGGGCGGCATGGTGACGGAGTAGTAACACTTGTATCTCACAGCAAGGAAAACCTCGGGGCTCTTTTTTGTGTGGCCTTTGTATGGTTCCTGCAAGATATGCAGTGTGTGAGTCTGTGTGAGTGTGTGGAGTTTGTATATTCTCTTCTGCATGGGTTTTCCTCCAGATTCTCCGGTTTCCTCTCCTTGCTAACCCCCCCCACCCCACAAGCAATGTAATGGGTACTGGCCAAACATCCCAATGCTGAAAAATGGATTAAACATAGCTGCAGTGCCCACGAATGCAAAAACTTGTCAGGACCCTCCTGAAAAAGTCTTCAGACTCAGTGAAACTTTTCTGGGTAAAGTAGTGTACTAATAAATAATACAACTATTTAGTGATGTAATTATAATCATCCAACTACCACTGTCACTCCGGTCATTACTATACTGTGGGTTGGCGCTTGCCAAACTATGCAGTAAATTCAGCTTTTTTAATTGCTGCTTCCTCTACTGAGGCTTGTGCCAGTGTGCAAGGTTGATGACCCAGCAGTTAATACGCGAGCGGTGATGATGCCACTAAGGTAGCGAGAGGTGGAGGTGTGCGCTTGTGTGGTATTTGGTTAAAAGAATTGAAAGAGGAATTGAATGGAACCCTGAGTAAAGATGATCACAGTATTATCGTCAGTCGTGACAAACGGGGGGGAGCTCCGTGAAGCCTGGAGTGCAGTTGTGGTGTTCCTTTTTTTGACATAATCTCAAAGCAAAGGCCCAAAACATCAAGTGGCCAGGAACAGACAGCACGATCAAAGTTGTAATAGATAAGAGTTAAGACGTTTGTTGAATTGAGTTACAGGAGTTTGAGAGAAAAGAAGCCTCCCAACGCTTTCACGGACGAGCTCTGGTGCAGCTCTCCGCACCTCCTATTAGCGCGCTTGGCTATGTACGCTGCGAAAGAAGTTAAACATGAATTTGTACAGCTCAACGGCGCAGCCCTTTGCGATGCGTATCCTGTCATTAGGGCAATTTTTTTTCTTGTTGTGAAGTATTAATTCTTCACCGCAGTGTGCATCCGACTAGCACCGGCGCGTTCCCGGGTCCGCCGCCGCCGAACATAAACTGGCTTTGACGTCACAACCCCACCCCCCACCCCCCAACCCTGAACGTCGCCACCGCTCAGGCGATCCCTGCACGCAACCACAGTTGTTTTGAAGGAGTGGAGCGTTTCCGATCGCACGCGACGCCAAATCCTCGCCCGGGGGTGGGGGGGTGCCATGTCGTTCAGTCCCATTGTCCGCACGCGAAGTCCAAGCCCTGCCCCCCCCACTACCCTCTCCGCGGTGTGGTTACGTAACCTGCAGCCAGACGAGCGCGAGCGTGCACTGGTCCAGGTTGGCCGCCGCTGTTGTGTGCTGGAGACACGAGACGGGCGTTCCGGTCGACAGCGTTGAGACTAAGTGAATTGCCTTCTTTGGTGTGAGTGATGTTATTACAGATATCACATGTAATTGCAGTCCCCTTCCTTCCCCTTTTCTTCACCGATGAGTTGAAGATTGTTGTCTCCATAGAGCATGCCCATTACCGCTCTTTCACAATGTCTAATTAAAATCATAACCGCTGTTCCTTTTCCATTTACTTATTTCTACTGTTGTATTCTCAGGGTTACAAGACGCGCCAATTTCTCTGCTGTATTTTCGAAGCAAAATTTGGGGGGGTGTATTTTTAAATCCTTTAGTTGTGTGTGTGCGTAACAGGATGTATATTACTTTATTGACACTAGGCACAAGTTTGGGGGCTGAGTCTTATTTAGAAGATACGGCAACTCGCTCTACCGCTGAGCCACTTTGCGGCCGGTATAAAAACGAAATAAGCCAAAAAAACACATTTTTGTCTTAGGAAGGAGAGACTTATTTTTTTGTCTCAGACCTTTTTTCGTGCAAATTTTTTCTTTTTATGATCTCCGCAAAAGAGAAATTCCTAAGTTTTAAGCGGGGTCATTAAGTAAACTGCGTTGACGTACATTTGTAAAAAAAAAATGCCCCGGGCATTGGAGTCTTATTACAGGCAGTCGCACGGTAGTTTTGTCTGCAAATGTCAACCCCTGGTGTATTTTTATAATTGACAGAAATGGGTGTAATGGCAGTCTTTCTCAAAAGCAAAATAAAAAATATATTTTTTTCAGCTTTTTCAAGTTCTTTTTGGCCCTTAATTACATCCAATAGGTGCTGCAGTGGCGAGGTGTTATTTCTTCTTCCTCGCCTGGTTTGCAGGACATCGTGGATCCGATCCCGACCGTGACGCCTGGATATTTGGAGTTAGCTTGTTCTCATGTGGTGCCCGGTCACCTCTTTAAAAAACTAATAGCTCCGTGGGCTTTTAACTCGTGAAATACAATAGTTTCGTTTTTAGTTTATAAATATGTTCTATCTGAGCCCTTTAAAAGACAAGCATCCTTCTGGAACGCGATAAAACGCAAGTTAGTTTTTGATTACTCCATTAATGAACATTTTACAGCGCACTTGGGGTACTTTTAATTTTGAAAAATATTTTATTGCTGCATGGTGGGTCCGCGAAAACAGTGTGAGGGGTTGACTGGTTCACGGGGTCCCTCTGAGGTTGGAAACCACTGGTTTAATGAATAGCAACTCAAAGATTGATATCCAAGTTTGAAAGCCACACGACAGCCATAGGTGAGCCTGAATGAATCGCTGTGTTTGTTCGTTGAATTGACGAAGTTGGCGGCGGTTTACGATGTGGTTTTCACATTGGTCCGGGTCAGTCAGCGCCGTTGCATTTCAGCCCTTCTTTGTGTTGCTGCCACCAATGAAGGTGGTGACCGCATCTCGCTTGGGCCCGTGCAGGTTTGGATTGAGTGTGCTCCATTGTTTTAGGGGGTGGTTGGCACCAGATGTTTTTTGTGAACTTCGCCTTACATCGTATAAAAGCTATCGCGTGTAGCGTGATCTGAACCCCCACACCTCCCCCACCAGGTCAAGGGTACCATGCGGTTTGTCCACAGCACTATACCACATGACTGCCTCCCCAATGGGACTACTTTGACAGTGGTGTACTTACTAGCTACCATTATGAAGAATGCTGCCATATAACCGAAACCCATAATGCATGCTGGCGGTTTATACAAATGAAACATATGTTGTGATTTTAAAATACCCCAACTTTGGGGAAGGGCTTTTCTTTTATGAATTAAACAAGAGAAATTTGATTGGTCCAATCCATATATTAAATGTTATCTTACGCTTGCAATACTTAAGCTTAAAGGTGTGGGCATGCCAAAAATGTCCTGATAATAAAAAAAAATAACTTTGTGGGGGTGGCAATGGATTTTTTAAATTATTATTCAAGAATTGTTTTCCTATAATTATCTGGGTGGTACTGTGGTTAGACCACTTGTCTTTCAGTTTAAAAGTCGAGTTAAAATCTTGGTCAGAAGTTAATTGCTGCACTGCCAATGCAATGGGTTTCTCCTTCCATGCGATATGAGCAATGATTGTCCTGTAATAGTCACTGGTCCCTTCCATAAGAATGTGGATTTTCCACTCTTTTAAAGGCAACCCATCCTGACTCCTCCCTTTTTTACGTCTAGCTACCATATCCGAACACATTAGCCTACCAAGTGTTTTCCTCTCGTACACCGCTAGTTAATGACAGTCGTCTGTGTAGGTTTTTGCAGTTTTGCTGTACAGCTTTGCTACATCTTTTCAATTTATACCTGTTTTATTTGGCATGATGTTTTGCTCCATGTGCGTGGGAGCTTCTTCAGGAACTTAAGAGATGGAATTAAATTATTTTTGAGAAGAAGCTCCCCAGAACGTGGGGCGGCACTTTGCGCGTTGTGCCAAACAACTTGCGGTACGACCTGGAAACGTTTCGGATGACGGTCATGTGGCATTTCTGGTGCCAAAGCTTTGATGACATTATTAGCAAGAGTTGGCCATTGTACACCGGTGCCACGACTAACATCGGGCTCGCGAGCGCCTGCAACGCCAACCGTCTTCGTCCGACAAAAAGTAATCCCACCTGGGTTGACTTTTAACAACTGAGTCTGCAATTTTTTTGCGCGGGGGTCTTCATCGCGGTGAAAACACATTTTGCAACCCCAACGTTTTAACGCAAGCGTGACATCGACACAATTTTTGGAGGGGCACACGCTTTTAAGCCTCTCAGCCGAAAACACGTAGGGAAGAAAAGACCAAAAAAAAGCAAGCATGCGAGCGAGCCAGCGAAGAATTGAAATAAATAAGGGGAATCGGAATTGTTGTGCCCAGTTAAATTCGGCCCCCGGTGAGCACATTGTGTTGCACGCTAGGGTCCTGGTGGGTGTGTGCCACATCTATTGTTCCCAGGTGCTAACAATAGTTTTGGTCGCCGTGTGCATTGCACTGCGATTTAAGCGACGTTGAATGGATCGCGTGCGCCAGAGCGAAAACTTTAGGAGGGGGTGGGCAGGGCTGGGGGTGCTTTTGCGTGAGCATTATATTACCTCGGGGGTAGTTGTACAATTTCAGACGTAGATTTCATACACGTGTACTCACGAAACAGGTTAAGCACACTTGTTGCATGCATTTTAAATCAGTCGTGCTTCTAAATGTAATTTTCGTCCTTCCCCCGCGCCTCCGATTAGCACGGTTGGCTATGTACGGTGCGAAATACATTGTACATACATTCTTCAACCGTGGTTACTTATTACAGAAGCCGTAGCGAAACGCTTGAGCTGACCGAGCTCTCAGAAAATTCGGGATGGTGGAAATGGGGTCCTTCCGTTCGTACGTTCTGATGTCCGTCTTCTTGAGTGGCAGTCAAACGGGATGGTGCAGAAACAGTCGGGGAAGTTTTGTGACAGGACGATTCATATTCGGCATTCACTTCTTTATTGAGCACAGGTGTGAGGAACGCTCAAGGGCTGAGAGCGTTGGGAAGCCAGCTGTCAGCGAACGATCAGTAGACACATCCTAGAAGTGGAGATTTGTGTTTTGGCAGCAGACTGTCGGCACAGATCGATTGCTTCTGCAGGAATCCAGTAGTGCAAATAAAGATGTGCATGAGCAGCCTTTGCAGGCTTAAACTTGTATCATTATTGTTAATCATCAGCCTTTCATAAAGGTTTGTAATGGGTCTATTTGTTAAAACAATGTGCATGCCACAAAACAAATAGCGTGTTCTATGGATTATAATATAAATCAGAGGTTTAGGGGGTGGGAGGGAATTGGTGTGTCTTATAATCTCGAAGTCGTTTGCGCGTGTGGTCAAATGTGTATAACTTTATTGATGCTGGACACACGTTTGTGGTGGTATCTTACTCTCCGGAATGTCTTATAACCCAGATAACATGTTTGCTCGTGTAAATACGTATCTATCTGCATTGTGGGTTTTCCGTTAGGAGTTTAAATCTTCATGAGGCATCTTATCACTCTTATGAAGTCACTTTTACATTGCTCCTCTAGGTGTTAATATGTAATTTCACCAATGGCACTATACAAAAATGATAGGTCATCTGATGGTGATTTAAAAGTATTTTTTTCTCTTGCGAAGCTGCCAACTTTGGCTTGACAGCTCAGGAAGCATATAATTTGTACATTTCCACAAGGTAATCGATGTTTTGGTGGGGTGTTTTTGGCCTGCATCTACTATTGAGGCCTGTGACCGAATTGCCTGTGAATGCGCCTCATCTCCTGAGGTCTCGGTAGCAAAGGAGGGGGTTGAGCCTTGGATATGGCATGGATGGCGACCTATCATGCACGGCTCGTTGTTATAGGCTACTACGGAGCCATATAGTGGTCACCAGAGGGGCAATGTAACAAAATCCACTGTCGTACTCAAATTCTGTGCTTCCACGCCTTTGGCAGCCCACACTGGCCAGCGTGGTGAAGTATGGCCAAATAAGCCTCCACGATCTAGATTTGAAGTTTTCGTGACTGCAGGGATCCATACTCTTTGGTTCTTTCGGTAAAGTCACGTAGGTATAAACAATATTTGGTTTTATACCTACGTGATTTTATCGAAATAACCAAAGACTATAAGCCTCCACGAGCCGCACAGTGTGGATGCGGAGTGCCTCATCCAGCAGTGGATTAACAAAGAGGGTTGGACATGTTATTGCAGTAGAGGCTCACCGAATCTCGAGGCTTATTTTCAGGAGGGTCCGGCCAAGTATTCAGAGTCGGGGATGACGCTGCTGCGTGTGATCCCAATTGAGCAATTTGCAGGAACAGTTTCAGCAATGGGATGTTGGGCCAATACCAGCTGCAATGTGTGTGCGCGCGTGGGTGTGTTTTTTTGAGCATGCACCATCCAGAGGTCAGCTATGCGCTTATAGTACACGAGGTGAAAGTAGCGGTGGGGTAGTCGGACGATGGCGCAGGGGGATAGATCGAGGCAGTCGTGGCACATAATCATCCGCATTGCTCCGCTGAATAGCAACGCGCACCACCCTCGGCTGCCTGGGTCTCCGAGCCCTCCAGAGATGTCCCCGCATTGCTTACCGCAATTGGAATCCGGTGATAACAAGAGGTGATAAGAGCTTAGCTAAACAAATGGCCCTTATCTGCACAGCGTGGCTGTAAAGTGACATAGATAGATGTGAGGGTGGTATTTTTTAAGCGAAGGTGTCAACGTACGCTTAGACTGCATTAGGATACGGCTGCCTATCCGTGTCTAGACACGCCTTTTCACCAGATGCCCAAAGAGTGAAGCGTTGGCTACACGATCCATCAAAATTTTCATCATTAGCCAAGATCTATCCACTGCTGAGTGAAGGCCATCCAGCGACCACCCATTGAGCAAAGGACATGCGAGTCCAAATTGCATACGGGCTGCTTGTATTTAAAATGAAATCCCAAACAAAGGTGGATTAAGATTCTTGCATTTTGGTGTGTGTGTTAATGCATGTGATTGGCACACTGTTTCAAATCCCTCAACCTGTTGATGACACCAGAGGCAAGTGGTATCTTCAACTGTTTTTGGTTATTCCCGAAGTCAACTCGGGCTTAAATGCTGGTGAGGAAGGGCATGGTGTTAGTCGCACCATTGTGACTTTGTTTTTACATAAATCGGAGATATAGGGGTTTGCATATTATTCTTCAAACCAGGCAGCTGCATGACATTGTTAGCCTGCACATCATCAGCAATTGGGATCTGGAACTGGTTGGGACCACCCGTAGGTCGACTCGGCCAAAAACATTGCAGTACTAGGTCCACCAATGATCGGTACAACTGCTGTATATGATTACGGCGCTGCATTTCGTTGTTCAAATGCATTGATCGTCTGTGAAATATGCCGTCCAGTACATGTGCCATTTATCCTTTTAGTGAGGTTCGACATGCTGCCATCTGCGCATGGTATTTGATAATGGTGTCAAATAACAACTGTTGCGAACTTGAGCCCCACAGACCGCTCGCGCTCATGATGAGCCACCTTTGCGCGGGTCTGTCGCCAGGTCCCAGATCGACTGGAAGAAGGGCAAGGACGTGACGGTGAAGGTGATCAAGAAGAAGCAGAAGCACAAGGGCCGTGGCACGGTGCGCACGCTCACCAAGACCGTGCCCAACGACTCTTTCTTCAACTTCTTTAACCCCCCGCAAGGTATGGGCACACAAAGACAAAGATCCCCCGTATAGCCTTAACAGACTGTAGGGGCAAGTGCTGTTAGCGAGTACCTATGAAGGCCGGAACGGTACACGAACGAGGGGGTGGGTGGCCAGGACCACTCCCGACCGCCTTTGTCTCCCCAGTGGCGATGTTTACACACCGCACCAGGTACTCATTTAAGGCTGAGTCGACCTAGGGGAGGCCCAGGACCGGTTCAGATAATCGTCACTGGTGTTAGCCGTGAGCGGGAATCGAACCCGGGTCGCCAGGTTCATAGCGCAGCGCGCTAACCGCTACACTACCGCTCCCCATTGGCAATTGGGCACACATACACAGCCACACACACACCGCCACGCACACGGGCAAATAAAATTAGCTTTATAGCTCGTTATCAGAAATGACCTGGCCACAAAAATGATAGCTCAACGAAGTGGCTTATCACGTGGAAATTTTTAGCAGCCAAACACTCTAAACGCACCTTTCTAAATGTGGAGGGAAAAACCGGAGGACCTGGAGGAAAATCCATGCGACCATGGGGAACACATGTAAACGTCAATTATACAGGTGTCAGTCAGGATCAAACCCACGACCTCCTGTATACCAGGCGAGGTAGTTAACATCTCGCAACCGTGGCACATACACACATGGGAACATACACACGAGCCCAAACACGCACACAGACATGTACAGAAACCAAGATTCCCCCCCCCCCTTCCCCCCCGTATAGCCTTAACAGATTGTTGAGGCAAGTGCTGTTAGCGAGCGGCATCTATGAAGCCCAGCACGGCACACGAGAGGGGGTGGGTGGCCAGCACCAAGCCCAGGCACCTTTGTCTCCCCATTGGCGATGTTTACATACAACACCGGGTACTTATTTGAGGCTGAGTTGATCTCAGGCATATACACACATATACACAACAACAACCACCATTCGCCACTAAGTGGTGGTGACGTCACCACGACGCTTGTGCCACACAGGCACGTACACACACATGAGCACGTACACGCCCGTACAGACGTGGGCGACGGTGGGCAGGTGGGTGGATCTGATACAAAAGTACACAGCTACCGGCGCCCAGACTTGAATTGACGGAGTGCTGCAGACCAGAGGCGGCTGAGCATTTAGTCGAATCCAGACAGTCGTCCCCGCTTCCGCTAAGTGTTTTTAGCTAAGACAGTGCCCTCTACTCCCACCCCGAATTGAGAGACAATATTTCACTTGTGACACACATTATCATTCACCCAGAACACACGTCCAATCTCTGGATTGGTGCGTGGATGAATGGCCTCTGTTCCACACAGTATGGGGCAGCACTTTCCCACCACTTTGCATGAGGTTAATGTCCATTGCATGATGGTCACACTGATATTTTGAAGTCTGAATTTATCCAAATTAAGTGTGTAAATACATATAATGTAATGTTTATTTTTGCAGTCATTGGTGGCCAGGCTGAGACCATCAGCTCACTGCACTTGAGAAGCTAGTTTTATTACAGGCTGTGGTCTTTATATTTTCAGTGGGCTATTTGCTAAGAATCCTAAAAGCCCCATTGTAATGGTGGCGGTGGTAGTAATCATATTATACATATTAACTTCCATTGTTGGGTTCTTTTGCTTCTCATTACAGTGGCTGAAGGAGAAGAGCTGGTAAGTAAAAAAATATATTTTTTTTGGTTTTCCATTGTGGGGGTTATATTTCGTTTTTAGAAATCAAGGCGATAATTTTTCATTTCATTTAAACATTTTATACACTGCATTTACTTGCCAATTCCCTATGGAGACACACGCGTTTGCCAGTATTTTTTTCACTATTACAAAATAACAGCCATTCTTTGCACGTGGTGAATATGGACACGTTGGTCTTTAATAAATAACATGACAAAACGGTCCTTGAAAGAGGCCCGCTGCATTCGGCTCCAAAGCTGCGGGTTGCCAACCCCTGCAACTAGAACAACCACTCGTTGCCATCGGCAGCAGCCACGATCAATCGACTTGTAGCAAAAGGCGTCAAGCCGCCACCATCTCTCTCGGTCCTGCGATGTAATGATCAACTTAGCACCTGCAACACAAACACTGGTGTCTTTGTGCCATTTCCACAGTGGATGTTCATTTGAGAGCGTTCCATTCCTTGGCTGCCACTCCATTGCTATTCTTGAACATTGTCAATTGTCACTGCTGCTACTTCGACTGGTATACAGGAGGTTGTGGGTTCGAACCCGACCCTGACGCCTGTTGTATTTTTGGAGTTTGCATGTCTCTCCCTGTGGTCGTGTGGATTATATTTCGGGTCCTCTGGTTTTCTCCTCCGCATTTAGAATAAACATCTGTTTTAGAGCTTTTGGTTGCTATAATTTCCAGACAAGCCACTTTGTTGAGCTATCGTTTGTGACCAGGTGGCTTCTGAAATAGAGCTATATAGGTTAGTGGGCATTACCTGGTAAAATAAAAGATAGTTTATAGTATACCTACTGTTATTAATAGTTTTCATGCCGTCTTTAACACGCGGATGTTCTGTAATCCACGCATTCCTTTTTCTGTGTCTCAGTGTAATTCCGATCATGCATTTCTCCACGCTTCTATGCACGCTTTTCTGTTTTTTTCTGTCTCTTTCCGTTAATGACCATCTCTCCGAGCCATGTTTCATTCATCATTTCCAAATATGGTTGCTAGTTAGACAGAATGAAAAAAAACATTTACGAAAAACGAATTGCATTGCTGCACGAGGGTACAATCGCGTATGAATCGTAACATTGGACACGGTAGGTTTTCTGTAAAATGTTTCCGTTGACGACGTGACGTTCCGTTGAAGCCAAGAAGTTGTAAAGTGGTGACCTTGCAGTTTAATGCGTGCCCTCCCAGTGAACCGCCATCCGCTCGGCGCAAAAGAACTTTGCACCGTGCGGAGATTAACTGCTTTCGGTTGTGCAATAAATGTTACCACCCTATCAGAGAAAAGCTACCAATCTGAATGGCAGAGCTGTACTTGGATTATTTGAAGTAGAGGTTGGTAGAAATATGCGAATGCCCTGATGTTGCTTACGGTTGTAAAAATTAGACATGGAGTATTGCGATGATTCACACAACTAATTATGACTGCACACACGCTGCTGTTGCTGTGCGTTCGGTTAATATATTTTTGAGACGTCGTTTTGTCAGCAGTGTAAAGGGGTGGCTAACCTCGCGGAAGACTTCCGCAATTTCTTTAGTTGGGCATTAACCTCTAGAATAGCTGTTTTAGTGTCACTAAAAAGTTATGAAATTGCAAACTTCCTGTGTAACGATATCTGGTAAAGTTTTTTTTAGGTTGGATGATGTATATTCTGTGTGTTTAAGCTAAGGATCACATATCTGATTTTATTGGGCAAGAGAACATTTTGCAGCATTGACAGTCAATGAGAGAGGGACCAATCCATGAACACGTTGTTGCTCTGCGCAATGTCTAATTGCCGTAGCATTCTCTTAGGTTATTTTTGTTGTCCTTCCCCCGCACCTACAATTTCTTCCCCTGCACCTCCGATTCCCTTCCCCCGCACCTCCAATTAACGCGATTGGCTACGTACGGTGCGACAAAAAGTGTAAACGTACATACTTGCGCTGCAATGAATACCTGGATGACTGTACCTCCATCGACTCGCAAGTCATAACGTTGCGAGTTCAAATCCTGGTTCTGGGTTTATCCCAGCCCATCGTTCCTGCGGGGCCGATAAATAAGTGCCGCTCAATGGGGAAGTCACCAGTGGTTCTCCTCTGGTTAGACTCATCCCCATGATAGGAATGTGGAATTTACACCACCAGCTCTGGGCTGTAAACAGTAGAGCACCGCCTCAGTGTTTCATTTGAGCAGGAAATCACTCTGTCTTTTAATGCCCACCAGAAACTCGTGCCCTTGTGGTTGTGATTTTATATAAACACTACTGGACATCTGTGAAAAAAGAGCTTCATAGCCCATCGGATTCCTCCAGTATAAATAAAGATTCTTATTCTGGAAAATGAATAAAAAACCTGCTCCTGTCTTTTTCAGATTCATGGTTGGTAACAATCGGTGGAATTGTAAATATGACAAGTTACGGGCCGCAGAGCAGATAATAATTCGAGTTGTCGAGCTCGTTGTTGGGTGGATTTTGACAAGACATGTCTTCGCTTGATGGAATGCCAGTAGATGCTCGCTGGGGAAACGCTCTTAAAGGCACGTTCAACGGGGAGATTAGCGGCGCTGCAAGGTCATTTATCGGTGCAAGAATTTGCGACTGGGCGTGGTGGTGGTGTGCACACGTAATCCCACGCTTGGGAGATGAGGGTCGGTGGATCCCTGCGTTTAAAAACGATTTAAGGATGTGGGGGTTGGTGATACATTGGTGAGACCACTGCCCTATGCACCCGGCAACGTGAGGTTGATTCCTGGCCATGGCAAACATCTGTGGCGTGCGATATCAGGAGGAGGGTTCTGCCTTCTCACCCCCCAACATTTCCCAGTGTGGTGAAGTATGGTAAAAAAAAACTCTCATGAGCGACATGGCTTGGGAAGGCCTTCATTGATTGAGAATGGTTGGAATTATTATTATGACTATACCCGACTCATTAATTCAATCCTCCAAAGAAAATTTTGGACGAGCCGTTTTAGCGAATGACTGTCTAAAACAAAACTAAACTTTTTATTTTACCAGGTAAGGCCCACTGAGCTTTATAGCTCTTTTTTTAGAAGTGACCTGGGCACAAATGCTAGAACAACGAAGTGGCTTATATGGAAATCTATAGCAGCCAAATGTTGATTATAAATGTGGAGGGAAAAACTGGAGGACTCGGAGAAAAGGCCACGTGGCCACGGGGAGAGAGACACGCAAAATATACTGGCATCAGAGTCGGGATCGCAACCACTACCTCCTGTATACCAGGCGAGGTAGTTAACATTATGCCTCAAGGCCACGCTGGCCTTTCAACAGAGGAAACTTGAAGCAGTCGTGTTAAAATAATAATTAAAAACATGTTTGAAAGAGGAAATGGCTGTTATCTTTACCACATGTCGTTAAGGCAGTGTTGAGGACAAAGGTAAAGGTATTTACGATTGATGGTGATGTATAACTTTGCAAACTTGAACCACATTCAAGTTTTCTCATGTGAGACGGCAAAATTATTTTATGGATTTCAAAGGTCTGTCATTGAAGCCTGCAGCATTTGGACCTCTGTCCCAAATAGTTGCACATGTTAGATGGTTAAGTGATGTGAAATTGGATGGCAATGTTAAGACGCATTTTGTTCCCCAGAAGAATTGCATTCATAACTATCTGCTCAGATTGTCGAATGTACACGTGTGTGTGTGTGCGCGTGTGCGCGTATTTTCTCATCTAAAACGTGAGTCATTAATTAGTTGAGGTGTCTGTGCTATGATGTCTACACCTTGCCAAGTTCTTCTGAAATGAGTAACAAGATACAATATTGTACCCATCATTGTCATGTGGCGACAAAGCTGTGCGTGTGGTGTTGGCCACACCGCACCCTCCTCATGTGCCGTGCTAGCTCACTAACAGCATTTATACACCCATGGATCTCGGAAGGCAAAAAAACGCAGGATATTTTCTCGACTCATTGACAAAGCAGCAGCGACACCGACACAGAAACGGAGCTCACTTTAAACACAACCGGTGTGATTGGTTATTTGGCTGGGTGTTACATCACGTTACGTAAAGTAATGCAATGTAATTCTGTACGATATAGAGCGCTGGTTCTCACCCCTTGGGGCACAAACCACGGCGAGGGGGTTGGGGGGGTGATGCAGGCTCTGGCATGGATACCGTGCAGGAGAAATTTCAGTTGTACACGGAAAATGTTCGCGCTACGTCGCAGTGACAACACACAAAGCACTCCGATTAAAAATATGAACATATGCCTGAATTACTCTGTTTTCTACAAGTGTGGACATGTCATCCCTCTGCACATTGTGTCAAGTAACCAGTGCTTTTGAGCAGGAGACTGTCAAATCAACAAGGTTTAGGATTGCTTATATTGCATGTTTTACTGAGTAACTTCTACCCACTGCTATTTGGTCCTTTTGTGATGAACGATGAATAACTGCACTTGTCAACTTATGCATCATGGCCATCCCTCAATCGTTTGGTCTCACGACCTTTGGGGGCCCGTCTGCTCCTGCTATTTCTGCCTCAATTCAGGCACGTGTCTTGGGCATGGCCTCGCGTTAGCACGCTTTTTGCAGGGGTTGACGGTTCGAAATCTAGTAGCCGCTCCAGTTAATACTGCGGGTGCATCGGGCATAAAAATGCTCACCGTCAGCTTTACAGCAGACGTTAATAATCTCCGATTAGGCTGCTGTGTGCTGGTATCGGGGTCCGTATATATATTAAAACAAATTTAACATTACCCACACATTACACAAATAGAATTGTGCATAGCAGGCATTGCCCCCTACAGGCAGACTGATGTGCCTGGTTACTCTGCAAATGAGACTATATCCGGGTCTATCTTATGTTCTCACCTGGATAAACAAAATAAACTTGAAAGGTGAACTCTTATGCCTCGCCGAGCCATTATTTCCCTCTGTTTCCCGCGCCGCTCAGGACGAGGACTCGGAGGTGATTCTGACGGCCGATTTCGAGATCGGACATTTTTTCCGAGAACGCGTGGTGCCGAGGGCAGTGCTCTATTTCACGGGAGAGGCCATCGAGGATGAGGAAGAGGTGAGCGCCTTGGCTCCGAATATATCTTTCGTCGTCATCATCATCATCATGATTGTCACGATCATCATGTTTGCGATACGCTTTTTGTTTACGCACGATATTCATCTGAAATTGTAATTTAAGGCGGCGAGTGGCAGTATTCGACCATCGTTTGACTCCTTGCTGTACGTTATTATTTGCAGTATGAAGAGGAGGAGGAAGAAGATGAAGAGGTAAGATAGCTGTCCTTACACGTGGAGACCGACAGAGCTATGCAGAGATGTCTTGACTCTCACTGTGTGCAGACTGGTGTTTGCTTGCTCAAAGAGGCATTGAGGCGGCGCTCATCTCTTGCTTACAGCCCTGTGCCAGTGGTGCAGCTTCTGAATTCTTATGGCAGGGTTAAGTTGATCCATGTATCAACTATTGTTGACTTCCCCATGAAGTACTACTTGTGTTATCGACCCTGGAGGTATAGATAATGTGCTTAACGAACCCCTGACCAGTATTTTTACTCTTATCAAGCTACACGACCGATATATTTTTTTTTAACACAAATAATATTGGTGTATCCTTGTGGGAGCAAATGTTAAATTATCCATTGCCAATCTGTGTACGGGAAGCCCAAGGTATGGCCAAATTTGCTTCGCTTTGCAATTGGCGGTTTTACCCTGACGTGAATGTGCGAGAACCCCCCCTTGACAGAGTTGTGGTCTGTCTCAGGATGGCCAGGAGGAAGAGGGGGATGAAGACGATGACGAGGATGAGAAGAAATGAAACGTGAGACGCTTTGGTGCACGCTCGCTCGCGTGCGCGCGCGTATGTGTCAGCAATTCGGCACGCCCACGCCGAGCTGTGAATCCGGCTGCCCCGTGATAATGGTGATGGCGTTACGTTTGGCAGGCTAATGAGTGGCACTATATATAGCCCGCTTGCCCTACGCTGCGATACATTAGACGTGGTTGAGCGTGACATGAGCTCGATTATTTTGGGAGCGAGCTGTGGCGGCGCTAATTGCTACACTCGTGTGCTGATGACTCCCTTTGTTTATTGCCGTAATGTTCGTTTTTAGGATTTTAAATGGGTAAAGGTGCAGCACTGCTTTTCTTAGCTCACGCAACTGCTGGTGGAGGGCCCTGCACTCGAGGGGGACGCCACGGTGACTAGGAGATGTTTAAATACCTCGCCTGGTATACAGGAGGTCGTGGGTTCGATCCCTTCCCTGGCGCCTGCTTCATATTTGGAGTCTGCGTGTCTCCCCGTGGTCAAGTGGATTTTTCTCCGGGTCCTCCGGTTTTACCCTCCACATTTAGAATTGGCAAGCGTTTGTCTTGCTTAGATTGTTTTACTGCAATAAATTTGCACGCGATAAGCTACTTAGTTGAGCTATCATTTGTGGTCAGATCGCTTCTGAAAAAGAGCGATACGGCTCGGTGAGCCTTAACTAGTAAATATGTTTTAAATAGTTTTTTTTATAGTTAAGACCTCTTCCACGCTAGCATGGCATATTGTGCGATGCCAGGGAATACCCACGCTATACACGCCACCACTCGCATCACCGTTGCAAATGCTGCATCTCCCGCTTTTGTTCGCCCAGAAAACAAAGTTACAAGGCTTGTGATGTACCCTTTTGGATTGTGCGATGTATTCGAAAATACGCAACGATATTTATTTGCGCCAATATGCGAGCGATAGCTTTGTAAATGTTAACACGGGTTGTGTGGTGGTGTGCGTTTTTATTGTTTCAGCTCAATATTTACCGGGGGCAGGGTGGGGGAAGATACAAGCATAAACTTAAAAATTGTGAACGTGCGACAAAGAAAAATGTAAAAAAAAAGAAGAAAAAAATATAAAAATTTAAAACAACTCAAAAACATTAAATTGTTGTCTCCATTGGTGGAGGTCCAAAGAAGATTGTTAGGTTTTAATTTAACGTTCGCTTAACAAGCTTTGTAACAATAAAAACATTTACAGGTCACGACATTTCGAATGGCACATTTTTTTGTGTTTTGTTTCGTATTCCGTCTTCACCGTTCCACGCGAATTTGCGCCGTCTTCAGAGAGGACCCATTCATGGCGAGAGTTTTATGGTCATTGCGAACAAGGGATGGGTTTAAAGTTCACTTTAGTTTGCAATCAGTCGATTCGTCACAGCTGCTGCATTTCCAACCCGTTTTGAGAGTACAGTAACATCACATGTCTAATATAGGAATTGTTTATTTTTATTTGAGTTGTGCTTTGCTTTGTTTCCGGGGTTTTTTTTCCCTGCATTTAATGTTTGGCACTCCACATCCATCACATGAGCATAATCTGGCATGAATCCTCCATACGTTTTTGAATATCAAACATTTTGACAGGAACCTTACCACGGAGTCGCTGGGCAGTCATTGATGTAGCAGAGAGACAGAATCAGAATATACTGGAGGAATCTGACTAGCTACAAAGCTCTCTCTCAAAGATGTCCGGTAGGGTTCGGTCAGAACGTTACAACAACAAACAATACAAAAACACGATAAGAGTGCACAATATAGGAAAGGTAAGCAAATTACTAAAAAAATATATAGAAAACACATTCCTGCGGAGAGAGCTGGTAGGAACGTTGGGTTGCTCGGTCAATGGCCAGGGTCAACGGCGGCGTGGTGTATTCCGCAAATATGGCCGCCTGTGAGGGCGGGCACCCAGCCCCACCCTCCCCACCCAGCCCCTCCCCACCCTCCCCTCTCCACCCAGCCCCACCCCTCCCATTTTTGGTTGCACGACGGATGGACACAATAATCCCCTGTGGGCTGGTGGAACCAGGAGGTTCCTACCAGTATAAAACTAAACTGTTTTGTTTCTTACCAGCTAAAACTCACTGAGCTATTAGCTTCTTTTTCCAAAGCGAATTGGCCACAAATGATAGCTCAATGAAGTGGGCTTATCACGTGGAAATTTACAGCAGAAAAATAATATAGACGGAACCCGCAAGGAGAAACGACAAATTTGTTTCTCTGCACTGCGGCATGCAGAGTTATCTGAAAGGCTCCCATCGTTTTCCTTGCTTTAGTGACCTCAGCGCCTGAGGTAGGCAAAGTTCATCTTTAGCTCTCGGGCACAGTTTTAGTTGACCCGGCGTTAGAGCAGGCAGCTCGCAGTCAAGACGGTGGTGAGTTCACATCCTGGTTGGAGGTTAACTCGGCCCGGTCATCCCTCTGGGGTCGATAAAAAATGAGTGCCACTGTGGGGAAATCGGCAGCGGCTGACCTGTGGACAGAATAGTCCTCACCGTAAGAATTTTAAATTTACACTACTGGCTCCAGAGCTGTTACGTGGAGGTGGGCATCGCCCTCTGCGCATTTGAGCAGGAAATCACTGACGTGATTGATGACAATTTAGAGGTTCATATTCTTTGGGTCTTTCGGTAAAGTCGTGTAGATAGGTTCAAAGAAAATAACCTATCTACCTATCTTAGTGACTTTACCGAAAGACCCAAAGAATATGAATTCCCTCAGTCACGAAAGCTTTAAGTCAAGATTTTATTTAGAGGTTGTTTTACTCCGGGTGTCAGTTATTCCAGCAGCTCGTGGCGGCGAGCACATCACCAGACTATCGCCCGTGGTTACACTTTACCATGCGGTTGCATTCCGAGCCTTTCCAGGACGTGTTTATCAGGGGCTTCACCCTCCAGATTAATCTGCCTCGGCACTGGACACGACATGGACGATTGCAACAACCACTGTGGACATGTGCAAAGCAGACACGTGGGCGAGATTCCATCAATACCTTTGAGGGGGCACTAGGTTTTGGTGCCCTCACGTTGGCTGAAGCAGCCTTTTGGGGAGGGCTGTCTCGTCGGCAGTGTTCTAAGTTGTCTCATGAGCCGTCACTCCACCCACCCATCTGCAAGCAAGCTGTGATAGGAATGCTCATTCTACTTATTTACACAGCAAAGCCAGGCTGAGTGAGAATACTCTTTCTGGAGGGTCCCGCTAAATTGGGATGTTTTGTCCGACACCAATTTCAATCTTGATTTGAAGCTTTCGTGACTGCAGGAATCCATACTCTTTGGTTCTTTCGGTAAAGTCACGTAGGTAGAAAATAAAATAAATCACGTCCTGATCACCTGATGACGGACGTTTGTGTTGCGCCCAAAACGTGATTTATTTTATACCTACGTGACTTTACCGAAAGATCCAAAGAGTACACGTTTCCATCTTTATTTCTATAGCTGTGGGAAGAAACCGCAAACAACTGGAGGAAACCCATGCAGGTCAAGGGGGAGAACATATGCACACTCACACAGAACCGCGCCCAAGTCAAGAATCGAACCCAGGTCAAGAATCAAACCCAGGTCGATTGTGCTGTGAAGCACACGTGTTACCCACTGTGCCACCATGCCAACCAATTAAGATGGATGCCAGATATTTATGCAGGAAAAAAATATTGGTCTAACTTAGTAGATGTTTCTTCCAATTAATGTCGGCACTCGCGGTGAACGCTCCAATCTTGCCCGTGATAGCCTACGAGAGGTATCATCATCCCTATAGGCCATGATTAATCTACTTCCCAAGTTGTCGCCATCGCACACTCTTAAGAGGTTGTTGGCACTTAAATCAGGCTTGTGACCCTTCGTCACACCAGATTCGATCGCTCCCATTTGGCGTTTGTGATACGTGTCAATTATTGGGTTAAAATTCCTTCACAAGCTTCTGCTTTTTTGAAGAATGGACACGTGCAAGATTTACCTATATGTTGCGTTTTGTTTTAATGGCATGTCATTAATTGAACGCGTTTTAAGTTGTGCGTTAAATGTTAGTGTCGATTCGTGTGACGGAATATCAATGTGGAGCTGCAAGATTCTCCGATGAGCATCGTCAGAAACCGTTCCCATGTGGCGACAGCTCTCAAAGTGCCATCCAGACCCCATCTTCTGTTCACGTTATTGCCATTAATTTACCGTTACATTTACAAGGCTTTCGTTACAGGAAGAGTGGCGCTTCCTCCCTCTCTGTGGCATGGATAGCTGCCTCTTTTGGAGTGCCTGTGAACTATTATTTCATTCTCTAGACCGAATGATAGATGTATTGGAGGTTCCGACATTGATTGGGAAAAAACATTAATTTGAGGTTCAGAGAAATTGTTAACTACCTTTATTACTTTACTTGACAAGTTACCGTCATGAGGCTACTTATCCAAACTTGTTAATTAGACTAATTAATTGTCGAGCAATTTTTTTAATGAAATTGTAATTAAGAGGCAACTCAAAGGTGTCATGTTTTGAAGTTAACGTTCTAATTTCATTCAGACATTTGATTTGATATATTGCTTTTCAAGTGGTCCATGTTTTATTTTATTAATGTGGGCTTAAACAAAATTAAAATGTGTTGGCAACGTATATGACCAGGTGATTGCTGTGCATTTTTTTGTAGATAAAAAAACGGATTTAAAAGTGTGTCTTGAATTTAACGTCAAGGCTCGTGCCTGTGAAGCCCTTGTGAACAATCACATTGCATGATTCTCCTTTCATCTGACCCATCGCCTAATTTCTCTTTCCTTTCTGCCTGCCCACCCATGCTTGGTTCCTTAGACCAGTCTTTCTCGCAATACATTTCCCTTAAGCACGGTTCATCGAAGCTCTTAAATGAAGTAACCATCTATCGATCAAAATAAATGATCAGACAATCTACCTTTCCAATATCTGTCCCTCCACGTAAAAATATAAAGGGGATTTATTTTTTCACTCCATCAGCCCATATGGTGTCTGGGAGTGCATAATATTAGCAGCTTTAGTTCCAGCAAGAGCAAGATCTCCCAGTATGTTATCGATATTCGGGTTCTCATCGACATCCCTTCAATTATGGCTGTTGCTCTGCCAGCTGTTTATCGGAAAATATTTTCAAGTGGAAGGTCACTTGGGGGTGGAGGTGTGTTGCTGGATTATTTTGCTTAGAACCTCCACATCGACGCTGTGTTATTTTCCCTCGACCTCTTTTCACGACGTCATTTTTTGCAAACCACTTTAACTCGTCTTCTTGGTTCTTTCGGTGAAGTCACGTAGAAGGGAAATAATAAAATAAAAATTAAACAAATGCAATTCTCACGACGTGTCGGCCACAACGCAAGCAGCCGTCCTCAGGTGAAGAACAGGTCTGTCGGAAAGACAACGTCTGAATGAACACCAAGCTTGGCAGCGTATATTTTAGCTGGGTTAGGGGAGGAAGGGCGCCTTGACAATTATTATTTCCCTTCTACGTGACTACCGAAAGAACCAATAACATGAATCCCTGCAGTCACGAAAGCTTTAAATCCACTTTAACTCAATTGCTTTGCCGCTGGCTACCCTTTCACTCTTGTTAACGCCGCCCACCCCGTGCCACCGATCTCATTAATTGTTCGCACCTCCG
The DNA here is from genome assembly GCA_014621495.2 of Entosphenus tridentatus. Lineage (NCBI taxonomy): Eukaryota > Metazoa > Chordata > Hyperoartia > Petromyzontiformes > Petromyzontidae > Entosphenus > Entosphenus tridentatus. The sequence goes on along the minus strand of CM025615.2, from coordinate 6,057,869 downwards.
ATTAGCACTGTTGGCTACGTACGGTGCGAAAGAAGTTGAAACATGCGCACATTAATGATGGCTTCTTGGTGACGCTACCTATTACCCTCGGCTCTGTGGACAGTTCAGTCCGTTCTCTGTTACCCCCATGAGTTTTCAAACTCTGGTTCTTTCGGTAAAGTCATGTAGATAGAAAAAAAAATCAAAGATAACAACGTTTCGGTCACAACACAAGCGGCCGAAACGTCGTGTTTTTTATATTTTTTTCTATCTACGAGACTTTCCCGAAAGAGCCAGAGAGTATGGATTCCTGCAGTCACGAAAGCTTCAAATCAAGATTTTTCATCTGTATCCCTCTGTTTAAACACTCCCTCAAAACCTACCTCTTCACTTGCACTTGTCTGCCTCCCATCTCCGATATATTCCGTGCATGCATGCAGTCATTCCTTGCGTTGTCAACCATTGCTCATCTCTTGCATAACTCCCGATGCATTCGTTCGCTTCGTGTAGTTTCACAACGCACATCCCCCCACCTTTGTACGAAGTCTCGAGGCGTTAAGTGCATTTGGATCTTGGTTCTTTCGGTAAAGTCACGTAGAAGGGAAATAAAATAAAAAATAAAATAATAAACATAAAATACAATTCTCACGACGTTTCGGCCACAACACAAGCAGCCGTCAGGTGAAGAACAGCATCCGAATGAACACCACCAAGCTTGGCAGCGTATATTTAAGCTGGGTTAGAGGAGGAGAGCGCCTTGACAAAGGTATTTACATGACTTTACCAAAAGAACCAAGAAGATGAATCCCTGCAGTCACGAAAGCTTTAAATCGAAATGCATTTGGATGGTTTATAAATTCAACTTGCGATGTCAGTCGTTCGCTCATTCGTGCTCCAAGGGTTCGTTTTGTCATTTGATGATTTTGCTGGACAAATGGAATTTCATCCCTTGAAACGTTGCTCGTTGGAATCCCCCCCCCCCCCACTTCTTCCCCCAATTCCTGCCAAAAAACATCCACATAAAATGCATATGTAACTGACTTTTTACGTTGCAAAAAAGTACAAATCCCCACCAAACACCCTCAGTGCGCTTCAGACCTTGACTCCTCAGGAAACCAGAGCCGGTGGTGTAAATTCCACATTCCTATGGCGAGATCTCGCCTCGTACACTTCGTGGCTGGTACAGCTTCACGAGGTGTCGCTCGTTCTATTGGCTCCCAAGTCGCCGATAGGCCGAGTCCTACGTGAAAGGTGATTCCACGAAATCGGTCGTACCTTTGAGATGCTGAACACGTGGTGTGGGGGCGATGGTGAGTTCGAGTCGTGAGATGGCGCTTTACTTGGGCACAGCGTCAACTGCTGCATTTAAGACTATAATTCAGATGGAAATAGTTTGCCGTTCGTGATGAGGGAGAAATCAAATAGAGAGACTCCTCTACTTATGAACATTCGACTTACGAACTTTAAAAGATACGAACAAACCTGTTCGTATCTGCAGTTGCCTGTTAGGACCGAGAGTCAGTAAGTTCAACCACCGCGCAATTTTGGCGGCGGTAGCATCTACATCTTCAAGGTTTGAAGCCATTCCCCGTGTTTCGTGTACACGCCGTACAACAAGTTTGGAATCGACAGGAGTAAAGTTGGACTTGCAAACAGATGGACTTACGAACAGAGCTCTGGAATCTTCTTGGTTCTTTCGGTAAAGTCACGTAGAATGGAAATAATAAAGTAATACAAATAAAACAATAAAATACAAATTATATTATTTTATTATGTTTTATAATTTTTTTTCTTTTTTTTAATTTCCATTCTACGTGACTTTACCGAAAGAACCAAGAAGATGAATCCCTGCAGTCACGAAAGCTTTAAATCGAAATTAGACCTCTGGAACCTAACTCGTTCGCATGTAGAGGAGTCCCTGTACCAGTATTTGACTTACTCTGACAGAACGGACTTTTTCATCCGCGCTGGGATGGTGAATGATGCTTCGTTCGTGCGTCAAAACCACCGCTGAATGAGAGCCTCGCCACACCATTCAGGTCTTGGGGTTTATTTGACTATACTTCACCACAGGAGCACAGAAGTGCATTTAGAAAAATCCACATTTTCTTCAACTAGAGATGATTACCTTAAAATGTACACCCCAAATGCATTCTTAAAATACGTTTAATTAAAAAAAACTTTGCTTGAGGCCTAATTTGTGGAACTGCTCTCAAAGGACATTTGAACCGTCGACTCGATTTAATCTTTCTACGCTGCAATGCATAACATTATTTATCTGCCGGTGTTAAAGTTTGACTTTATAGCCTATTCTCTATATCCAGGCTTTACATTGGTCTGGTAATACAATTATTGTATTGTCACACAATAAATGTACAACATTAACGCGCGGTTTTATTTAGAATTCTGCACTACTCTGCATAATTTGCACGCCAGACAATTGGGTTAAAAAAAACAATGCCCTTGCCAAATCTGTCCCCAATTACTTCGTCAGCTGAATGATTTAATAGCTTCTAAGGAAGTACACTTGGTTCCTACGCTCGAAAGTGCTATGCAGTTAATTAGCAATTGGGCTCACGCCTAACGCGCCTTAGCGGAATGGTCAATTCACCGCATCTCGTAACGTCCATGAATGCGTCTTTATCGCCATTTCCATGCCACGTGTCACATCTAACGCCGTAGATTGTGTGCTTTATTCATGAGATATTTGCTCAGGAAGTCAATGCAACTCATGTACCGACTAAATGGAACTGCTCTGCACATGGATGTGCATTTATTTTGGTCGCCAAATCGTCAGAATTGTGGTCCAGGTGACGGCTGCACCGGGTCCATCAAACCAATTCGTTGCTACATTTGGTAGTTTTGCCATCCTCGGCACACGGCGATCACGAAGGCAACATGTTACACGTGCAGATATGGTTTGCAGTAGTTGCGAAGTAGGAGTAGGTTTCGCGGTGTATTTTACCCAATGAAGTAATTTGTTAATTATTTGGACCGTGGCACGCACACATTCCCTACTCTTTCAATTGACGTCACGGAATCTTTTTAACATCGACTGTGAAGCAGGTGGCGCATATTTGTGATGATACAGTATTAAACGGGGTGATCTCTGGGCTCCAACTGCGAATCGCTGCAACACGCGTCAAAAATGCTGCTTTTGGGCCATGTCACCATCTCCAGAGTAGATCATTATATTCCTTTAATAGAGCCTGGTAATTGTACAGGGATTCGTCAACGTGTGCTGTCACCTGCTCCTGCAAGATCCGATTTGTCACACTTTGTTTTGTTCAATTTACTATAGACTCGATGCTCATTCAAAAATAGTAATTACAAACGATGAGTGTAAACATATTGGCCGTGATGTATTCATGAATAGTTGAAGCCTTGTGTATGAATCTCGAAGGCAAGTTTCTGTCCGAAGTGGTCTTCATCAAACAGATTGTCACTTGGAGTACAGGGTCGGCTTTTCGACGGGTGTCTTGTTTAACAAATATACATTATGTAATATCAATGAGAATGATTGCTCCTGTAAAAACGGTGGCCACTTCCAAAGTGGGCCCTCATTAAAAAAAGAGGAGTGGCTCTTAAGCTGCAGCAACCAAAACTCCCTCTGCATTCCTCTGTTCTTTCGTGTGGTGGGAGTTTTACCAGCAACGTTTATGCAACGTGTCAATGTCAACGAGTTCTAGATTTGAAGCTTTCGTGACTGCAAGGATTCATACTCTTAGGT
>CM025615.2:6033901-6046174 GCA_014621495.2 Entosphenus tridentatus | reverse complement strand
AGTAGCCCTATCCAGCAGCAGCAGTGTGAAGACTTCATCAACATCATCAACAACATCAGCAGGGACATTGAGTAGCCCTATCCAGCAGCAGTGTAAAAACATCAACATCATCAGCAGCAGTAGGAAGGAATACGAAGGGGGGGTGGTGAGAAAGATGAGGCCACACTGCGAGGTCGTGCAGGAGGAGGCCCTCAAGGAAGGCGAGATTGAGAAACGTAGCGATGGCTTTCTGCAGCAGTGGAAGAAGAAACGCTGCGTTCTCACCAGCGACGGGCTGATGCTCTTTCCGTGCGACTCCGGCTCCGCATCGTCCGGGTCCATCATGTGAGTGGGTCCCTCTCCCTCTGTGTGTGTGTGGGTCTCGTTGCTTAATTCAGGGACGCGTTTTGTTGTTTTCGTTAAGCCCCCCGTGGTTCGTGTGAACTACCTCCTCGCCTGGTGTGTGTGTGGGTTCTGCTAGTGGGTTTGATCGTGAACCCCTGATGTCTGCTGCTGTATATTTGGAGTTTGCGTGTCTCTCTCTCTCTCTCATCACCACGGTGGCTAGGAGATGTTAACTACTTCGCCTGGTGTGCAGGAGATCGTGGGTTCGATCCTGACCCTGACACCTGCGGTATATTTTTAATTTGCGTGTCTCTCATCATCATCACGGTGGCTAGGAGATGTTAACTACCTCGCCTGGTATGCAGGAGATACGTGGGTTCAATCCTGACCCTGACGCCTGCTGCTGTATATTTGGAGTTTGCGTGTCTCTCTCTCGCCGTGGTCGCGTGGATTTTTCTCCGAGTTCTCTGGGTTTCCCCTCCACATTTAGAATCAACAACGTGCGTTTAGAATATTTGGCCACTGCTACAAATGTCCACATGATAAACTCTGACGCCTGCTGCTGTACATTTGGAGTTTGCGTGTCTCTCTCTCTCACGGTGGTCGCGTGGATTTTTCTCCGGGTCCTCCGGTGTTCCACCCCCCCCCTCTCTCTACATTAATATCAACATCACGCATTTAGAATATTTGGCAACTGCTATAATGATAAGCCTCTTTCGCTGAGCTATCATTTGTCATGTCCAGGTCGCTTCTGAAACACAGAGCTACATAGCTCGGTGGGCCCTTATCTGGTAAAATAAAATAAAAATTGGTTATTTAATAGCCCGTGTTATTTGTTAGTCCCCCTTATTAGCCGTAGTTTATGGCCTAGACCCAGTGTTCTTCACTTATTTTCAGAGGGTGGTGGAGTAGGGGGGCCTACTCTTTCCCCGAGAAGACATCAGGGCGTGAGGGCCGCCACATATTTGAAACCCATTGGATTTGACAGCACGACGGTGATGATGGGGGAGGGGGGGTTAAAATCTAGTGTCTTGTCGGGGTGGCCCACACTAAAGGCCACCACGACCCTTGCAATGAAGACCATCGGGCTTAGAAAGAAGACGGTTCACGATTCGAGTCGAGCCTGCCGCCATGATTATCACTGCGGTTGTGGCAAGCCGTGCTTCTTGATGGGTTAAAACGCACCGCTTGCCCTGCACACGCGGTGGAGTTTAAACGATCCTCCGATGTCGTTTTTGCAAGATGAGGCAGTCAAATTGTTTTGCCAGTGTCGCGGGCCCAACATTAAAAAATTATACCCGCAAAGTTTTACTTCATTAGGATTATACATAGCGGTCATCGCCACCCAAATAAGCCAATTAAAACTAACCCATGACCTTATTTAGCCTCGCGTGGACAAGGGGGTTATCCTTGAAGGAATCTCGAAAGCCAGTTCTGTATCTCCTTTTCGCGGGCCGTTCTCTCTTACACGGGGTTGATGCACTGCTCTGGAAGAGTTCCGAGTACGTGGATAAGTAGAAATAGACGCGGACGAGAGGCGTCGAGTGGCAAATTGAACATTCTATCCACGTTGATCCCAGAGGTGAAGGTGAATTCATCCCGTCCGCGCATGAGTCGCACGGCATTGGGTCTCCCCCACATGCAAGTTCAAGTTTATTTGTTTAACCAGCTGAGATATGAAAGGACCAGGGGTAGTCTGATTTTGCCAGAGTGACTTGGGTAATCTCTAGGAAATATGTTTGGATATTTGTCGGTGACTTGGCGAATACAACGTGTTATGCTTGAGAATAAAGTTTAACTAAGGGTGGCGAAAACCCGAATTTAAATCCAGGATCTCAGTGGTGCTTTCTGAGTGCTTTTATTGAGCCTGACCTGGCCATTGTCAAAAGTAGTAAATGTCCTCTTGTGTGCATTTCATCTTTTGACTGCCCCTGCTGTTATATACTACGTACTTTTCTTCAGTCAATATGCTGCCTTTAACTAGCATATGTTCTCAAATACCTGTGTTCTGGAATCCATAAATTAAGTCAAACCTTCAATAGTCACCTTCCTTGAAGATGAAAATTCTATACCCCTTTCCCATTGACACATCCAAGTTGGATTGGTGTGGGCCCCTCACTTTACCGATTATTTCTACGGACTGGTTTCTGAGCCGAGCCAGAACCAAAGTATGAAACTTTTGAGCTCACAAGACATCTGAATTTGACTTGGGACCAAGCAGGGTCAAGGGTGGATGGTAAGGAAATTTCATCACACGAAAAATATTAATGTAATGTCAGTAACACAGCTTAGGGTTCTGCAGTGAACACAACAACTCCTGAGTGTTTGGCTGGCTCAACATGACCCAAACGCGGCTCAGTTGTGGCAGTGGCAAATAGATTATAAGCCCCACTGGGGCTTTCATCTACCATAAATAATTGACCTCTCATGTTTGCACAGCTCCGTGTCGCACGGGGATGGCGTGGGCCATGGCAACAGGAGGAAGGCCCCCAAATCTCTGCGCTTCGACGCAGTGAAGACACTGGACTGCGTCGACCGCAAAGGCCGCTTCGTCTACTTCACCATCGTGACGGCATCCAACCGCGAGATCGACTTCAGGTGCCTGGAGGACACGACATGGAGCGCCGAGATCACGCTGGCCCTCGTCGGATTCAAGAACCGCCAGGCGCTACGCGATCGCGACCAGAAGAAGATGCTGGCAGCGCGAGGTGATTGCAGTGGTGGTGACGGATGCGGGGAAGATGTGACAATGGTGATGGTGAATGTAGGGAGGATGTGGAACTTAAACACTTTCACGTGGTGGACTGTGATGTTAAATGGGATGGTGGAGGTGGTGTTGATCGTAATGATGACGATGGCTATTATGGATGTGGGTGTGAATGTTGAGATAGAGGTATGTGGTGAATGGTGGTGATAGTGGACATAGAGGAATAGAGTGTGTTGGTGGATGTGCAAAGTGAAGTGGGGGAGATGTGGTGTTGGTGGGAGACATGGAGGTGATGTAGAACATGTTGGTGGTATTGATAATCATGGTGGATTTTTCATGAGTGTAGAATGTGGTTGTGGGGAAGATGTAGAATGTGGTTTTGGATGTGGTGGAGATGTAAAACGTAGATGTGGAGATTGTGATAGAGGAAACGGTGTTGAATATGCAGAGTGCTGTAGAATGTGGTCATTGTGAACTTGGGGGAGGAATTTGAACTTGGTGGTGGACAAGGAGATGAATGCATGGGGCCAGGTGTAGCCACTGTCTGACACATGATGGTAGTGGATATGGAGATGGTAGATGTGGATTAGATAGAGGACATGGTGATTGTGGTGGACAGGGAGGAGACGTAGGATGTGGTGAAGGTGATTATGGTGATCATGGAGGTTGATCAGACATGGTCATGGTTAAATCTTGATTTAAAGCTTGTGTGACTGCAGGAATTAATATTCTTTGGGTCTTTCAGTAAAGTCACGTAGATAGGTTAGATCGCAACACAAGCGGTTGTCTTCTATCTACGTGACTTTACCGAAAGACCCAAAGAATATGGTCATGGTTGTGATGGTGTTGATGTAATTGTAGATAACAATGGAAGGAGATGGATGATATGAAGTATTTGGCTCGCATTGTCACGATGTGAATTTGGTTCCCATATTGAGCCAGCAACATGGGAACAGTTTTAAATGCATTAAACGTTTGCAGTTTAAGCTTGCACAATGGCAATTTATTCCATGCAGGAATTCAGAAAATTGGTATATTTGACAGGTTTGGTATTAATATAAAAAATATGAAAATAATATCAGATAAATAATCACAATTCACACAAATAACTTTATCAAACAACAACCAATTAATAATATAAATTCACACCTAATAATGAAAAAAACCTAACCAATAATTAATCATTCGCACAACAAGAACTATATTGTGATACGGGAAGAAAATCACGTTGACCTGCTTGGCCTTCATTCTTGAGCGTCTCTCTTTGAAATTAGCTCTCCAGAATTGGAAAACACCCTCTCACTTGGCAGTGTTGTCGCTGGCATACACAGGTATTTCCACGCCAGCTTCATCAGATGGGTGAAACCTGATCCCTTTCCTGTTTCCATGTTCCAAAGCTGAACAGGACACCTTTAAAAAAAAAATTGTGTAATTTCGTATCAAAAATAGAACTAGAAATCGATTCCTCTGCGAATGACTCCTCATCCCTGCGTGCAGGCAGTAGTCCGTGGTGGACTTCAATATTTTCAGGGCATGAAGGTTTTACCAGAAATTTAAATAATGAAGAACGTTTCTGTTGTGGTCGTGCAGTGGCTGTTGAACGTGGCGACGATGGAGGCCGAATTAATGGACGCGGAAGAGATGGTGGAGGTGGTGGAGGTCGTGGTGGTGTTGGAGGAGGTGTCTGGGCTGAAGGCGCGGCAGTGGCCGGCCCAGTGGGAGGGCTTTACCACACTCCGCAGCAGCAGCGACATCGCTCCGGTTAAATCAAGAAAACCTGGTATGTCGGAGAGGCATTTGGTCATGCCTCGCTTCTTCAAATTGTGAAACTTTATTGAATCGAAATTTCGATTTAAAGCTTTCGTGACTGCAGGGATTCATCTTCTTGGTTCTTTCGGTAAAGTCACGTAGAGGGGGAAATAATAAAATAATAAAAATTTAACATTAAATTCTCACGACGTTTCGGCCACAACGCAAGCAGCCGTCCTCAGGTGAAGAACAGGGCTGTCGGAAAGACAGCGTCCGAATGAACACCACCAAGCTTGGCAGCGTATATTTAAGCTGGGTTAGAGGAGGAAGGGCGCCTTGACAAAGGAATTTGCATATCAACAGATGAATTTAGCATATTTATGAAAAATGCAGATATGGGATTAGTCACTACTTGTGAAATGCGTAGGAGGTGGGGGGGCTTAAATATACGCTGCCAAGCTTGGTGGTGCTCATTCAGACGCTGTCTTTCTGACAGACCTGTTCTCTTCACCTGAGGACGGCTGCTTGCGTTGTGGCCGAAACGTCGTGAGAATTGTATTTTATTATGTTTTATTTTTATTATTTTATTATTTCCCTTCTACATGACTTTACCGAAAGAACCAAGAAGATTTATTGAATCGCTTTGGCGATGAATTAATTTGTGCTTGCTATAGGCTAAAGCATATTTGTTGTTTTTCTTCCAGGGTATGATGTCCTATATTCAATTGTTATAGTCCAAAGCAGATATATTCAAGTATTCGCTTCGCACTACTTTCGCGTAAATGTAACGTTGACACAATTTACATACAAGTACGAAAAACTAATTCGCTGGCGTCCAATTTCATGCGTTTATCTCATGCATCGTGGGCATACGAAATTATATATTTTTTTAAATCGTCACGAGCCGTGGAAAAAACAGCGCGCACATGCCCTCTGTTGGCGTCTATGAGTATAGCATTTTGACTTAAAAAAATCAATGTCACGTCGTCGTACGTAAAGAGGCATCAAGGCCCTCGGGGATGGGGGGCCGCCCAAAGCCAATTATACGAGGTCAGCAAGAGGCCTTTCCAGGTCAAATGGGTTTTATTGTCATTTAACCTTTACAAGGCTGTTGGGTGACGCTAAAGGTGACCGGTTGCCACAATCCCCTGTTGGCCTTTTGCATCCGCTCTAATATATTGACTTGTCATCAGGCCCTGCCTCTGGCCTCTGGCAGTGTCATGATGTCTACCAACAGTTTTTTTTGGCAATTGTAATTAATGTTGTTATAAATGCCACATGTGTAACTTCTTCTCACCAGTGTCATGCATCATGCTATTTTGGATAGCTAGCTAGATTTCAATACGTTGTTCTGGTTGTGTATTACTCTTGTTAATAAAATGGCCCTGCTGTTCTACAAACCTACTGTAAACAATCCCTTCCCAAATAACGTGCTTGACATTTTGAAAAAAAGCCTCTTGGCTCAATGGATCTTACCCAAATTAAACTTGCTTTCCACGCGGTATTGCCAATCAATGACAGTAGTACATATATTGATTTGCTAGTTTATTGGACTCAACATTTCAGAGGGTTTGGAATCAATTTTTTGTTGAGTTGGTGAAAACTTTAGCAAATTTCTTAATTCACACTTGATTAAATTAAGTCAAAGTATCTTCCTGTTAATTAGCATGTATCTTGTGCTCATCTGCATATGCCTTCCTGAGCCATTGCTTAACGTTTAATTATTTTATTTGGCAGGTGCCATTCCATATGTATGATGACTGCGGGTTGACTTGCCATGAAGTTTTGCTCATTTTCTCAACCCAGAAAGGATTGCGCTGAGTCAACCCCTGACTGAGATTTTAATGAATCAATGGATTACTGAGCAAGGGGGCTCTCTGTGACCGATTAGTCAAAGGCACATTGTCTCACTGCTGAACTAATCATGGGACATGGCTCATCTCGTTTAGGAGGCCTTAGCCAGTGGTGTAAAAACCTATTGTTAGGGCCAGTCTATTTGACAGCCACTTTTGAAGGCTCATTGCCCAGATGTGAACCAAGCCAGGTGGCTCGACCCTAGAGCGAGTGGCCCGCAATCTGAAAGTTGCATGTTCAAATCCCGTTTGGGGGGGTTGACTCGGCGCATCCTTACAGGGGGTGTCGATAAAAAATGAGTGCCATTTTGTCAGGGAAGTCAACAGTGGTTGTCCTTTCGAGAGACACACCCCTGTGCTAGGAATGTGGAATTTCCACCACTGGCTCAGAGCTCTGAACAGTCGATGAGCACTGCCGCAACGCTCATTTAAGGAAGAATCACTTTTGTTTTTGCATTTACTCGTTTGTAAGGCAGGTACGTATTTCACATGTCCACGGCCCCAGTAACCGCTCTGTGTGTTTATGCCTGCAGGATTGCGAGAGTGATTAAATGCCGCTTTTGTTGACCGAGCTGGATTACCAGACGCTGCTAAGGCCTCGTCGTGAGAGGGCAGCAGTGCTGCTTCCTTTCCTCGCTGCGTTCCTGAACACTTCATCTGAACGTCTGATCCACACCGCCAGACCATCATAATAAGTACAGTGAACTCCTTAAAGACTTGCTGCAACGATGGCAAGGATATGTTTTGCGCGCGTCGGTGGCGCTTGGGTGCTGTAACGCGCAAAATCGACAAACATCTCTGCACGACGCTCATTCGCGACAGCAAGAATATTATCGTGAGCGGAGAGCAACGCTTGAATAATGAAAAACGACGGACGCCTCCCATGTTTTGGCTTGCGCTGCCAAGTCTTGGATTTACGCCTGAGGCCTGTATACAACATGGATGGAAGTGCATCTGGCTGGACTGGATGCCGGCCGATCACCAAACTGTGATGATGAATTCACGGCGTTTTAACGAAGCACATGACTTGTGCAGATGGGAATGAGGATGTAACGAGTGAACACTTGTGCATAACCAGGGACTTTTAGTCACAGTGTCGAATTATAAATGTACACTTTATCGTTAAGCATAGATTGACAACAATTAAAGGAGCTCTTGAAAGCTTCCTTGGCTAATTGCTGCCATTTTCACAGACTAGTATGGCAATGTTTTAGCGGCTGCTTTTCACAAATTTTAAATCAACAACTACATTGTAGTTTTTTTTCAGCCCAGAAATATGTAGATACGTTTTGCGTTGTTTTACACGTTCATCGTTGAACGTTATCTAATAACTAATCTATTTTAATTCCCATTTTTAAAATGCTTTAGAATTGGTGGCATTTAAAGTTCAACGATTGATGGAGTAAATTAAGTTTCAGCAACTGACAACAACAAAAAATCACGTGACCTTTCAACAGCAAAGTTAAATTCACATTGATGTGCGAAAAAGGTCACAGTAAAATCATAGCCAAGTATTTAATAACTTGAAAGAAGGTCGGTGTGTTTTCATATTTATTTTAGCAGTGATTTAGAATGTTATAAACGTTATGCCTGCAGTTGCGAAGATATCGTAATGTGTAGTGTTGCAGTTGTGTGTGGTCAGACTGCATTGCACCTCTATGGATGAGTAATCTGTTACCAAGTTGGTGGATTACGTGAACGTTACCAATCTTTAGCTTATTTTTACTTTCTGTATAAACTTATAGTCCATCTTGTTTGTAAGATTATTTTACAATTGTGACTTAACATCGCATTACCATATGCTCTTGTTATATAATTAATTATCTGCAACTGGATAAGTATGCATGCTAATTTCTTCCATCGCTCTTAGAACGTCTTCACAATTGTTGATTTTTTTTACTTCCATTTTACCGACTCGGTCTTAAGCTAATACAGTAGCAAATACACTTAAATACCTGTTTTATAAGTACAATAAAGTAGATATTGTATCTCCACAGTTGGGCTTCAATGACCGAAACGCACTGGTCTAGAGGCCTTGTCTGTGCTCGGCCAGCACTACCATCTAGTGGCGTGAATTAGAATAATGTTTTAGTGTACTGTATATATTTATAGTGAAAATAGTGGGCTATGTGCATTATGTGTGACTCAACACTGTTCAAGACACAAGTCCAGTAGCTGTCAGTCAGTGAGCCCAACGGTTGGCATCGACCAAGACGGTGGTTTTTAGAGTTTAATGTTACCAGAGGGCAGGAGAGAGAGCTCCTTGTTCTGTCGTGTGCCGTGACAATTTGTGCTCAGCGTGAGTTGTATTGGTAGGAGAACGGGGGGGGGGGGGGGGTCATGGGGATTTCTGGATGAGAATTTCAAGTAACCTATCCACGATACATTTTGGTGCCACGTTTCATTTGTAACTTTGTAGGTCCTAAAATCCTTCACTGCGAGGCGCGAGACTGCAAGCTTCCTGGAGCAAAAATGCGAGAACAAACGTGCTTTTCTAGGTGGATTTTGATTGTGTTCACTGGTCATCTGTCCAAACTAACCAATGTATAATAAAATAACAGCACTAGACCAGGGCAATACACCTGCACCATGTATTTTTCAAGTTCATTCAGTTTGCTTAATTTTTACCCGGTGAAAACCCATTCCAGATGATGTTCTTAAATCGCGACTGGTTGTCTGTAGATATTTGGTGGGGAAAATTGGTCACTTTTCCAGCTTTTCCGAACAATTTGGGTGCACGTATGCAAAATATATATCGCCAAATCAACTTAAGACTGCATGTCAATCGGGCCTAATTAAGGGCCTTAAAACCATACATGTTTAATGTTGGACAACATGTTTTGTCAGTTCTTGCCATATGGCCAAAAGCTGGTCTCCCAAATTGTAGCTTTCAATTGATAGTGGCACTGTTCCCTTGTTTTATCATAAACATTCCAACCGCATGTCTTCTAAAATGTTTCAGAAATCTAATGCAGTATCAGCCAGTTTTAGACATTTAGGGATTGATGTAATTGTTTGAAGGAAAAGCAATCTTCGTTAATGTCTAGTGGAAACATCGCCAAATTTCCAGTATTTTATGCAAATTGCACCATTTTCCACTGAAAATTGGTGGGAAATTTCCTTTGAGAGGATATTAATCGGACCTTGTAGCATGTTTAGGTAATCATGCTTCTCTGAAACGTTCAGCCTGCAATCAATTTGAAAGAGAGCTCTAGATATACTTGGTTGCAGAAACTGCATTGTGACCAACTCTTTGTGATTAACCCCTCAGCATTGTTTTTATGGTGAAATTATTGCATGCTAAGAATGTACACTCAGAAATCAGTCTAACAGTGGCTCACGATCAAACCATTTTGCTCACTAAAATAAAGGTGCATGCTAAGTGCATAGCATTGAAGGATTTTTTTTTTACCATTAAGTGAAACCAAGTAAGTTTTATTACTGGTATTACTGTTACTACCATCACAATCGTATGTTCTACACAATGTGACAGCCAGTTAGTGTTCGCTCTATAGAGGTCAGAGTGCATTTTGTGTGAAAATATCTTTTTTTAACACGCATTGTGTCTAACATGAAATTGTCAGAACAAAACACTGGCGCACCCTGCGATTTTGCCACAAATTGCAACGCCCATTCTCTCCGAGGAATGGGTGCTGTTTCCAGGTTGAACTACACAAACATGACAGCCACCACATTCAAGTCGCCTTGATTACATTTCACATTCAAGTTTTACAAAAATGTAAAAATCTCAATCAAAGGGCACTGCTGAGTTTGTCCGTGTTTTCTTTTTTATCAACATACTATCTGTTTTTCTGGTGTATTGTAGACGTGACTGATATCTAGGAGACTGTGGTGTGTGGACTCGATCTTCGTTGTGTTAGATAGACCAGGGGTATATCCGTTGCAAGTTGACATTCCAGTGTTCGTTCCTCGTGGCTGTGAACTGGGAAAGAGCTCGAACCGATTCGGTTACCTCGGCAGGGTTTTTTTGGTCTGATCACGTTGTTTAAAGACCTCTCGAATGGTTCATTTCAAAAGACACATGTTAGGTGCGACAAAGACACCGAACGAGTTGTGAAACATACATTGTTCTTGCGGTGGCTTCGCCTGCATTCAAAGGCCGAGGTGGACTTGTGGTTCATGGAGCAGTAATGTCTTACGCTTAAACATCGATCGTGCACGTCCGAGTTCCTTGGGTGAAATAAGTCCCCAATGGTACAACGAGAAAATTACATTAATACATCCATTTTGTTGTGTGCATTATCTTGCTTTTGCCTAATAGCAGGTGGGTTATGTTATTGGGGAGAGACCAATCCGTCCATTTGTGTACACAATCAAAGTGATGTCTCGCATACTCGCCAACCCTACCGATTTAAGTGACGCGCTGCTAATTGTTATACCCTTTTACCACATACCTCTTTTAAAAGCCAATCACGGCTTCATGAAAGAAAAAGTAACTTTTGCTTTTTAAAATTGGTACGCGGTTAAGAAGGTTTAAAACGCTGTAGCCTGCCTCTGACATTGCAAGAGTTGACCAGTATGCATCTTGTCGCGAGACGCTTGGAAGTGTCTGTAGCACTGTATCACTGGTCTTGACCCACTAACGTGTGATGCTCTGCTCTCTACTCGGCCTCCCATGATAGACTGATAACTGTTTGCCAATATAATTTAGCATCGCAATTGTGGTACGATTGTGGAAGTCCTGAAATACACGAGGATTTGCCGATGACGAATTCCAGATACTACCTGAAACTTTGCTTCTCGCCCAATGGCAAGTCACAGTTGCGGACAAATGGAATCTGTTGGTGGACGGTCAACTTCACGGCAAAATTAAGTGCCCAGTTGTATGGGGGGGGGGGGGGGCGCAAGTGTTGCTCTCTCGCACGTGTTGCTCTCTCGCACGTGTTGGGTTTTCTCCCACAAGTAAACGCCAATTCACTGGTAACATCTTCATTTGTGAATGACCGGGCAAAGCTTTGGGTGAGGTTTGTCACGTAAACCGAACGTGCCAATTAGTTACTACTTCAGCACACTCGGTGTGTTGGAGAGCACACCCCGCAACATTTACAATTCGAGTAGGACGTTTCGCTGGCGATTACAACCAGGTTCAGGCAATTTACCAGGACTGTGTGAAGAAGCCTTTCTGTTTCGGTCTTAAATAGAGTAAAGTTGATGTCATCACTCTGAGTATATCGGGAACAAAAAAAAACCCCTTTATTATGGGCGAGTTACAAGATTAAATGATTCCCAGTTTTTGGAAACCACAACAAGCCTTGTGCGTAATTTGCATTGCCTGCCATCTCGTGGATACAACTGGTAACGTTAAGGATACGAATGCGCATTATGCCGGTCGTGCTGAATTGTATTGCCCTGTCTGGCTGTGATGCTTCGAATGCAGCCTCTGTTGACGTTCACTTTTACAATGGCGTGATTAGCAGTACCTTGTGAATTCACGATGCCAGTGCTAGCCGTCAGAGTCTGTGATGAGTACATTTAGCAGTGCGTTTTGCTGCGCGAGTCGTGTAAAGTCTGTGTGTGTACATAGTGTGGTGTAAAATGTTCGTGTTGAATAAACGTATTTAAATGCACTGTGACCATTTCTGTGGCTTGTGTTGGTATGGCGCGATTGTTTTAATCACT
>CM025615.2:5956273-5976770 GCA_014621495.2 Entosphenus tridentatus | reverse complement strand
GGGGGGGGGGGTGTAGCGGTTAGCGCGCTGCGCTATGAACCTGGCGACCCGAGTTCGATTCCCGCTCACGGCCAACACCAGTGACGATTATCTGAACCGGTCCAGGGCCTCCCCTAGGTCAACTCAGCCTTAAATGAGTACCCGGTGCGGTGTGTAAACATCGCCACTGGGGAGACAAAGGCGGTCGGGCGTGGTGCTGGCCACCCACCCCCTCGTGTACCGTTCTGGCATTCATAGGTGCTCGCTAACAACACTTGCCCCAGCAGTCTGTTTATTGTTTGTGACTGACCACGTGGGGAGTGGTGGCGCTGCGGTTAGCACGCTGCGCTACGAAACCCCATCAGCCTGCCAGGGTCGATAAAGCGAATGCCATTTGTGTGGGGATTTAACAGTGGTTGTCTATGATGGAGGTTTTTTTTTAGTTAGATCACGTAAATGAAATTGTCTCATTAAACCCACCACCACCCAACACAGCTGATTAGTAAGGTTTGCCACGTAAACAAGACATGCCAATTCGTTACTAGCACACCAGTGTGTTGGTTGTCTAATGGATAAACTCGGCCTGCCAATTGAATGTGGAATTTCCATCACTGGCTCAGCGCTGTAAACACAAGACAGGCACGGGCTCAATGCTCATTTGAGGAGGAAACCCAGCCTTGACCTTTGTTTTGTAGTGCGGTGTGTGGACGCGATCGTTGGGGAGACAAAGGTGGGCAGGGGTGATGCTGGCCACACCCACCCGCTAGGCGCACCCTTTGACCGGCCAGCAATGAAACTGTGCCGGACGCTGTGACCTCGGCTGGCCGCTCAAGGAGTAGGTGACGCGAGGTCACGGGGTCACGGCACCAGCCGCCGTGGTTCGCGTTGGGAAAATGACACGGAGGCCGTCGGATGTTTTCCCGTCGCTCGTCACGCGACTGGACGTCGTGACCGATGTTCTGATTTTCGTTATTTATTCAACTTTCGTCTGATCGTGGGGGGGGGGGGGGGGAAAAAGGCGACGTGGTGCGGTGAGCCCTCCTCCTGCACCCGACGCAGCAGAACAAGTCAAGAATGAGGAAATAATAGAAATATAGTGGGGGGCACGAGTCCATGATTTCAGACGAGAGAATTAAGATTGTGATTGGAAGGTCCCCCACGTCTCCTGCCGTCGTTCGATTCAGCTAGGCCACGTTTGCAAATATCTTTAATTAAGCTTTGTGTAAACATGCAGTGTTTAAACATCGCCACTCGGAAGACAAAGGCGGCCGGGCTTGCTGCTGGCCACGCAACCCCCTCGTGTGCCGTTCCGGCCTTCACAAGTGCTACTCGCTCATAGCACTTGCCCCAATTGTCCGTTGAAGACTATACGGGGGATCTGTGTCTTTGTGCGTACGTACACGTGGCGTTGTTGTGGTGATTCATGCACTGCACTATTTCTGGCCTTCGTGAAAACAAAACGCATGAAGTGGTGTGTGAACCTGGCAATGACCTACCCTAAGTCAACTCAGCCTAAAACAAATGTCTGCTTCAGCAAATGTCAGGTACAGTGAGTTTCAGCAGTGGGTTTCAGAAAATGGCTGCTTGACGTGCATAATTCCGGCCATGCCAACACTCGCCATCCAACATTATCGGATGTTCACCAATTGCATTTGCCTTGCAATCTGTGAAGCTAAACCAGTGGCGTTTTGTCTTTCCAGTTGATTTTGCTTAACCAGATGAGCCTTGGGGCATTAGTCCGCCAGTAGGGTGGGCGATGACCGCCGCTTGATTCAGTCATTTGCGTTATCATTTTTAGACATTTGCCAAATTCGGACCCTGACGCCGGCCACACAATGGCCCTCCTCTTGCGAATGACGTCGTGTGATTCTTCTTTAACGTGCGCCGTGAAGCGGACGATGCGTCGCGTTATAACCCGCAGTATTAACCGGGGCGGCCGGCGGATTCGAGCCGCGAACGTCTGCAGCAAGCGGTGAGCACGATGCCGCAGGGCCTCGTCAAAGTCGCTGGACGAACCTGGCCGCCCGAGTTCGATTCCTCGCCAAAGGCCAACAACATCAGCGGCGAGTATTTTCAGAACCTGTCCTGGGCCTCAGCCTGGTCAGCTCAGCCTTAAATGAGCCCTCTCGTACTGGGTGTAATAATTCACATCGGCACTGGGGAGGGACAAAGGCGAGATGCTGGCCACGACACCCTGCCTGGTGTGCCGTTGCGGCCTTCGCAGGTGCCGCCGCTCGCCAACAGCACTTGCCCCACAAATCTGTTAAAGGCTACACGGGAATCCTTCGCCTTTGTACCGAGAGCACCCGCGCGCGCGCGCGTGCGTGAGTCACGCGGAGTGCGGGCGGGTGGCACGAGGTACCCTCCTCTGCTTCCCTTGTTGACGCTCAGCTGCATCTTAACATCAAAGTGAGTAGCAATGTGATTCATAAGTGGTTTTTTTTGTTTGGGGGGGGGGTGGGGAAGGGGGCTATGCCACCCACACTTACATAACGATCCGGTCAAGCGTGTGTCGTTAATGCCTTCTGCCACGCGACAGCCAATCAAATGAAAGGTTGTCGCATGTTGGCGTCGGTGCGTTATCGTTGCGTCTCTGCATCTCTGATGCCACGCGGTGTTTGTTTAATGTCGTTCTCGTGTATTTGAGTTTTTTTTACCCCCGACGTTGGAATTTATGTTTTTTTTTACGGAAAACCACTGCTTAGCTTCATATTTATAACACCATACCGTGGTTGTGGCAGTGTGTGTTGTGTGTGTGGGGGTAGCGGTGGCGTAGCGGTTAACGCGCTGCGAGACCCGAGTTCGATTTCCGCTCACGGCCAACACAAGTCACGATAATTATCTGAACCAGTTCTTGACCTCCCCTGGGTCAACTCAGCCTCAACTGAGTACCTGGTGCGGTGTGTTCACATCGCCTCTAGGAAAACAAAGGCGGCCGGGGTTGGTCCTGGCTACCCATCTCCTCGTGTGCCGTGTTAGTGCTACGTCACTTGCCCAGTTTATTGAGGCTATAACGGGGGGTGTTAGTATTTGTTTATTTATTTTGGCAGCGCGTGTGTGTGTGTGTGGGTGATGGTGCATCAGACTATCTCGTGTTGCCAGGCGCGACTTCAAGAGACCGGGGCAGGCTCATTTGCAAGGGAGATGATATTGTCTTGCGGAGTTCTCGCATGCTTTACAGCGCCGTCTGCAGACGTGTGCCGTGGGGCATTTCGCCAAGCGTGGAGCGTGCGAAATTATATCCCGGTGAGCAGTGCCGGATGAAGCTAGTGCTGGGCTTGTAGCATATGTTATGAAGGGGCCCTAAATAAATAAATAAACACCTAAATATTAAAACACTATTTTTACTTGCACAGTAAAGTAATTGTATTTTTTTCATTTGCTATAAGCCAGATAATACGACAAATCGCTAACCTTAAACACCCAGTCGTTCGTAAATGTTGAAGGCGGTATAGTACTATAGTAATAGAGCAAGTGCAGCATCACTGAACCGGAATTGATAGCTTGAAAGCATTTAGCGCGGGGCCCTTGAAAGTGTGGGGCCCGTAGCATATGTAGCTACTTTTGCTACTGGGATAATCCGACACTGCCGGTTACCGTAGTGCAGTACAACACTGGCCTCTTGGCAGGCAAAACGTTCAAATCTCAGAATTAGTTCTCGTCGCGAGTGACTCGTCAACGAAAAGCAGCGGCTCGGCTCGCTGAGTCACTACGACAACTCCCGGATTGGTGCCGATTCCACGGCTGCCGATGCTGCCACTGTTTGTCCGAAGCCATCGCAATTTTGGCGGCTTGTAACAAAATAAATGAACAATCCGTATTCGCCACATCGTAAGGTCATCCCGGAATGTTAGACGCACCTCAAACCTGTGCCCGGTGTAATACACAAAGATAAAGATCCTCCCCCAGCCCACTACCGTGTAGCCTTAACAGACTGTTGGGGCAAGTGCTGTTAGCGAGCAGCACGTTTGGAAGCCCGCATGGCACACGAGAGAGTGGGTGGCCAGCACCACGCCCGGACGCCTTTGTCTCTCCCAGCGGCGATGTTTACACACCGCACCGGGTGTTGTACTCATTTAAGGCTAAGTTGACCTTGGGGAGGGCCAGTGAGTGGGAATTGAACTCGAGTTGCCAGGTTTGTAGAGCAGTGCGCTAACCGCTGTGCCACCACTCCCCTCCCACTCCAAGCAAAACATAACGCACACAACCCTGTCAGATGTATTCCAACTGTGATGATTATTTTATCAAGATACAACTGTTAATTATTGATACATTCTTTTCATTAATGTTTTAACAAGTAGCGGAATGTTTTTTTTATAACATTCATTTTGCGTTTAATGAGAAGCTGAATTTGAATCATGGACAGGACCACTGGGTTTGAACCAAGGAAGTTGATGGCTCAACGCCTCATATATAACACATTCCTCCTGCGGAGGGAGCTGGTAGGAACGTTAGGTTGCTCGGTCAATGGCCAGGGTCAACGGCGGCGTGGTGTATTTCGCAAATATGCCCGACTGTGAGGGCAGGCACAAGCCGGCGTGAGTTGGTTAAACGTTGAGTTTTATAAGGGCATCACGGGGTGACCAGCCTCTCCCCACCCAGCTCCACCCCTCCCACCCCCCACCCAGCCCCACCCTCTCCACCCAGCCCCTCCCCACTCTCCCCACCCAGCCCCTCCCTCCCCACCCAGCCCCTCCCTGCACGACAGACGGACACAATAATCTCCTGTGGGCTGGTGTAACCAGGAGGTTCCTACCAGTAATTCCTCACCAAAACTACTCATCACAAACCGTGTTCGCCGTGACATCACACGCCAATCCCTGGTGCGCGTGCCGGCCTAACATCTCAGTAGTGAGATGTTAACTCCCGCGCCTGGTATGCAGGAGGTCGTGGGCTCGACAGCGACCCTGACGCTTTAAAATTTGTATTTAAAGCTTTCGTGACTGCAGGGATTCATTTTCTTGGTTCTTTCGGCAAAATCTAATTTTCTTGCCGTGGCCTCGTAACACCGGGGATCTTTAAATTTCAACGACAACAACAACAACAACTAAACAAAAGAGAACAATCCATAAGAGAGGTTTCTGTTTGGTGAGATCGCGCCAATGTCGATGTGTCGTGAAATCCCCGCCACCACCCGAAGCAACAGCCAATTGGGTACTAATGTGTTGGCCGAGTAAACCCACGACTACATTTACAATTCGAGTACCGTGACGTTTCACAAGTATTTAGAGAACAAAGCGAGATGGGAGGTGGGGGGGGCTCTCAAGTCGGGGCCCAGCAACAACAAAGGCTCCAGGGGTGATTTGTATGAATTATTTGAAGCATATTTAGCCGCATGTTCCAACAAAGGGACTCTGGCAAGCTTATAGAAAATAAATAAACCGCACTCGAATACGTGTGTGTGACAAGTGCAGCGTGCACATTGAGCTCGCGACAAAGGGGGATGTGGTGGGTGGGTGATCAAGAAGAACCACACATGGCCACGCTGCCCCAAGTACTCATTTAAAGGCTTCGTTGACCTCGTTGACCTCGGCGTGGCCGTGAGTGGGAATCGAACTCGGGTGGTTGCGTTCGTAGCGCGGCGCGCTCACCGCTGCGCCACTGGACCTACAGACACGCGTGCACACAGCACGCGCTCACACGCATGCGCACATTACATCAAAGACAAAGATCCCCCTTATAGCCTGTAACAGATTGTTGGGGCAATTGCTGTTCGCGAGCACCTATGAAGGCCGGCACGGCACACGAGGGGGTTGGTGGCCAACACCACGCCCGGTCGCTTTTGTCTCCCCAGTGGCGATGTTGACACCGAAGCATGTGCTCAATTGAGGCTGAGTCGACCTAGGGGAGGCCCAGGACCGGTTCAGATAATCGTCACCGGTGTTGGCCGTGAGCGTGAATCGAACTCCGGTCGCCGGGTTCGTAGCGCAGCGCGCTCACCGCTACAGTACTGCTGAAACATTACATCACGCGCACACATACACTCATCACACGCGCAGATGCACACATCACACAGACGCGTATCATGCACACACAACGATCAAACCATCATGCACTCTCAAATAACTACGGCCCATCAATAATGCACGTGCACAGTTAAGTGTGTGTCGGAGTCAATGGGGGGGTGGGGGGGGGTTTGTGAATCGCCGCCAGGGTGTGGGAAGATGCCCGACAGCCAACAACAATAACAACAGGAACAAGAGACCCAACCGCCAAGCCGAGTGGGGGCCCGAGGTCCTTTCCAAAAAACATCTGGCGAGACCGACTCAGCTGCTGCTGCCGCTGCTGCTGAGACACCGAATATGAAAACCGGCCCAGAGCTTGCTTGTATTGTTGAACCAATGCTGATGTTGTGCGTGTACGTGTGCTGAACTTCTTGCGCACCGTACGTAGCCAACTGTGCTAATGGGAGGTGCGGTGGGAGAACACTCCCAGAGCACTATGCAGCCGATGGGAGGCGTGAAACAATATACAGACAGTCCCCGGGTTGCGGAAGTCCCGACTTACGGAAATCCGACCTTACGGAAACGCTCCCATATGTATCATGTAAAAAAATATCAATACGCGGAAATATATGCGTTCGTTACATAAGCACAAGTAGCACAGCGGATGAACACCATGGAATACGATTCACTAGGATTAAGGTAAATGGAATTTATCGTTGATTTTGGGGGGGGGGGATTATTCAGTTTCAGACATGTGAAAAGTTCGGGTTACGGATCGTTCTGTGGAACCTAACCCTTCCGTAACCCGGGGACTGTCTGTACACTGTGTATGGGCGTATTGGCAGTACACCTGTGCAGCAAGCACATCGGTCTTCGTACAAGTCTAAGAATTAACATTTGAATCAGCAAATCTGTTTATCAGTCTTAAATTGATAATAAGGGGGTTTTGGGTTAGATCGCATGAATACGAATGTGTCGTTAAACCCGCCACCACCCGACACAGCCAATTAGTAAGGCATGTCACGTGAACAAAACCCAGAATATGTACAACTCGAGTACGACGTTTCACCGGCAATTAGAATCACAGCTGTGGAGTAATCCCCCTGTTTCGGCCTTAAATAGAGGGATGAATGCGATGTCGTCCCTTGTGAGCCAATCAGGTATGAAGACCAGAGAGGGTGGGTGGGGGAGTGTAGGCACAGCTTTCTTGAACCAGAAAATAAGCTACGCCTTAACTTGTGGGAGCAATAAGTCTGACGCGTGTTTGAGGTGTCTTTATTTCTTAGTTGCACAAAAACGAGCGTTTTCTAAAGTTATATCTTCGCCTGTTCACGTACTGCATCACCCTGCCGCACGGTAAAGGACGTCATCCACTCGCTCCCCACTTCTCATAGCTTCCAATTTATATTCTAAAACCGGAAGTGACGTCAAAGGGGGGTTTCTAAAGAGTTGGAATATTCCAAATCAAGTATAACCAGTCTGTCAACAAATGTATGACAGATATTCTTGATTCTTTCGGTAAAGTCACGTAGAAGGGAAATAATATAAATATAAAACATTTATATTATATTATAAATATAAAACATGTATATTATATTATTGTATTATTTTCCTTATACGTGACTTTACCGAAAGAACCAAGAATATGAATCCCTGCAGTCACGAAAGCTTTAAATCAAAATGTATGACAGATGTACATCAAATGTATATACAGAAATAATACACTCACTTTCTGTTTTATGGCTCTTACAGGGGGGTGTTAATGAATGCATATAAATTACAATGGATATCCGTTACAGGTTGAGTTATTCATAGGGTAATCAACATACTTTATGCATGCACACCATGCATGTACATCCTGCCGTGTTTGGGTGTAACAAATCGCAACAGTTAATCACCATCGACGTATGGTGACCTGTATATGCATACAGTTAAACAGTGTAGCACTAAGCCTGTGGCTTTCAAAGCGGTTACAATTATTTCAATTTCTCTAAATTTCGATATATTATCTCATTAGTCTTAGCCAGTAGTAACTAGTTTTGCACAGAACTTCCAACATTATAAAAATCAATTGAGTGTCCTTGTTGCCACACGTGTTCTACCACTGCCATCAGTTGTATTTGGCAGTATTTAATACTCCTTTAGTGTTATTTTAGTCTCATGCTGATCATTAATCCTGTCTAACTAACATAGCATTTGCCGTAGGATAAATTAATCCGGTACACACCTTCTGTTGATAGCTTCGGTAATACATCTTTAGTAGCAGATATTAGCTGTTGTATTTCATATACCGTGCGAAATCTCACTCGGATGTTTTGTTTGTCCCTCCCTCCCTCCCCGGCCACAATCCGCGCAGTATGTGGCATACATCTCGCTTTTCTTTATCCTCGTCTCCATTACCACATTCTGCCTGGAGACCCACGAAGCCTTCAACGTCCCCCGGAGCCCCCAGCCCGGCGAGCCCTCGTCCGGCTACGGCCACGGTGGCGATGGGGGACGCAGCGGAGACACGGACGCCGATCGTCCGTCGTATGCCAACGCTAGCGGCACTACCGCCGTGCCACTGTCACCGCTGCCGACCGAGTCGACGGAATACGAGACGGCGCCAGCGCTCATGTACATCGAGGGCATGTGCGTCGTGTGGTTCACCATCGAGTTCATGGTGCGCATCCTCACAAGCCCCAACAAGCGGGAGTTCATGAAGAACAAGCTGAACATCATCGACCTCATCGCCATCCTGCCCTTCTACCTGGAGGTGGGGCTCTCCAACTTGAAGTCCAAGGGGGCGCGCGAGGTGCTGGGGTTCCTGCGGTAAGCAGCTCCACGTTTTGTTTCTTTGTTTTGGCTTTAAGAAAGGATGTTATTGTTGTTTGCCAAGGAAAGCCTCACCGAGTCTCAAGACTCCTTTTTCATGAGGGTCCGGCGAAGTTTTCGCAGCAGGGGCACAATGCTGCTGCTGCTGCTGTGTGATCCCAGCTGAGTAATTTGCAGGTAGTTTTTCAGCATGGGGATGTTTGGCCAGTGCCAGCCATGGGAGGAAATCAAAGGACCTAGAAAAAACGCATGCGGGCGAAACGGAGGGATAACAAACATCCACCACACAGAGGCACCCGGGGCGGGAATCAAACCCAGGGCCTTCTTGCTGTGAGGCACGAGCGTTACCGCTACGCCACTCTGCTTTTGGAAAGCTGAACTTGATGATGAAAAGTAATCGAGCAACGTGTCTAAATAATAAAAAAAATTTAAGTGTGTACCGCATGCTATGACGTATGGTTCAGACGCATGGTCCTCAACATAAAAGTGTGCAAAAAGCATGGAGAGATGCACGCTTTAGAATTACACTGGATTGGAGAACACACGCGGGTTAATGCCATCATCCCCACTGTTAAGAAAAGTGAGTACGTAGCCAACTGTGTGAATCAGAGGGGTGGGACACGTTGCTGGGAGGTTGGCCAATGGTCAAGACTAACAACGGAGCGGCAGGCAAGGAAATGGAACGCTTCTTCGAGGGCATCCACCGAGGAGACGCAACGATTGTTGGAGTGCGGGATCGTGACAGGTGGACGCTTTGGTGGGGGTAGGGCGGGGGAGTGGGCGAGCCATTCATCCAGCAGTGGATCGATCACGGCTGAATGTGGCGATCTTTTTTTTCCGCCCAGGGTGGTGAGGTTTGTGCGGATCCTGCGGATCTTCAAGCTGACACGCCACTTTGTCGGCCTCCGCGTGCTGGGCCACACGCTCAAGGCGAGCACCAACGAGTTCCTGTTGCTCATCATCTTCCTAGCCCTTGGCGTGCTCATCTTCGCCACCATGATCTACTATGCCGAGCGTCTCGGCGCCAAGCCCGGCATAGATGAGGACAAGACACACTTCACGGTGAGCACCGATCGGCAGCAGCGACGTTAACCGATTGTGGGGGGGGGGGGGGGTTGAGTGCAGACAACCCTCGTGTCAGTTGTCGTATAATATGGCCGCCATGACATCATCACTCCATGTGCTTCAGCCGGTCTGTGGCTGAGGCTAAGTATACGTTTTTAGTTCAAAACGTAGATTTTCACACGCAATATTTTGGTTCGTTAATATTTATTTGGTTTAGGCCAAGTAATGATCCGGTCAAATGTAGATAATTGAATGCGTTTGGCTATGGCGAGTGGTGTCGGGAATTATGCCAGAAATTTAGCCAGACCATTACATGGCCAAACCAAAAAAGAAAATAAAGAATATTTTTGGTTGTTTTTGATTCTATGAATGTTATTAATGTTATAAATAGTATGATTGTTCTTATCGACGTACAGGGGGTCCTGATCACCCCTAGGTTATGTCCTAACTTTACGATGCTTTATTGTCTTAACTACCTGTATGGAATGGACGTTAAGATAAGTCTCAATTTATGCAATGGCTAGAATTGCATTGTTCTGTACTCGCTGTAATTACTTCCCATCATAGCGAGCATTATGAAATTACAAAGTCCACTGAGCCCATCATCTTTCTGTAGTGGATAAATTAAGTACCGCTTTGTGATAAGTCATCAGTGTTGTGCTATAGAGCTAGTTCTCTCTTCATGTTGAGAATGTGGAATGTCCACAAATGGCCACACGTAGCCTATGCCCATCTTCACCCTATTCTGTCAATAAACCCAACCTTACCTTCTCCTTACCCAAACTTTATCCTAACTCTAACCTAACCATAAACCCAACCTAACACTATCTCTATCCAAATCCTAACCTTACCCTAACCCTATCTCGATCCTAACCATAACCCTAAACCAAACGTAACCTTATCTCTATCCTGACTCTAACCTTACTTTAACGTTATCTCTCACCTAACCATAACCCCAGCCAAACCCTATCCCTTTCAATCTCTTACCCTATCCTGAATAATAACCCTTGACCCCAACCCCCTAAACCCACATCCCCTACCCCGCACACGCACACACACAGAGCATCCCCATCGGCTTCTGGTGGGCCGTGGTGACGATGACGACGCTGGGCTACGGTGACATGTACCCCAAAACATGGTCGGGCATGCTGGTGGGAGCGCTGTGTGCCCTCTCGGGCGTGCTCACCATCGCTATGCCGGTGCCCGTCATCGTCAACAACTTCGGCATGTACTACTCGCTGGCCATGGCCAAGCAGAAGCTGCCCAAGAAGAAGAACAGCTACATGCCCAAGGTGGCAGCCGTCATGGGGGTGGGGCCGGCGGCGATCGCAATTGCGGCACCGCACCAGTTCGGGCAGCCGCCCCCCTCCACGCCGACGCCGCCGCCGCCGTCGGCTTCGCCGTCTCAGCTGCTGCAGCGCAGGAACTCGGCGCAGAAGAAGGAGTGCGCGACACCCACGCGCAGGCGCGCCGTGGCCTCCATAGTGGCGGCCGTGAGCGGCAGTGGCGGGCGGGCCGGGACGAGCCTCGAGGGGGTGGTGCCGCTGGCCGGGCGGCCGCACAGCTGCGGTGGGTGCGGTGGCGGTCATGCCGGCGGTGGCGGTGGTGGTGGTGTTGGAGGAACGGGTGGGGGTGTTTGGGCCAGCGTGGTGGATGTAGTGGATGTGGAGCATTTGCCCGGTGAGTGCCCGAGGGCCGGTCCCCATAGTTGCCGCACTTGTTCACTCGAAGCCTACGGTAGGCCTTGGAACGTGACGGTCAGAGGCGGATCGAGTAACTTCCCAAGGCGGGGAAGTTCCTGAAATTTCAAGCTGTTTTTATACGGCCCTACATTAATACGATAAGCATTCAATGTATTTTGTCTTCTCGTAAGTATCAATAAGTACATACGTACCTGAATCGTTTGTCCGTCACGATCTCGTGCAGACCCCAAGCAGAACGGGGAGGCTGGAGCACTGCTGGTGTGCACCGAGGTGGCCGGCCTGGCCACCCACGACGCTCTGGGAGAGGAGCTTGCCGACATGGAGGCGGGGCTCGCAGAGAGGGGGTCGGGGCGATTGGGACGAGTGACGGGCCCCACAGATGACGGACAGCGGCGAGACAGCCAACCGGAGGAGACAAGACTTCTGCTGTCTCCTGCCGATGGGGACCTCCACAAAGGTACTTTACCGATTGTAATTATTTACATTTTATAAGGGGAAGCAGACCCAACAAAGGGCCTCAAAGCGCCGTACAGAAGAAAAATAAACTCCTCTAGTGTATCTAACATATCGTAGGAAATGAGTAGTTTTTTTTGTTTCTTTCTGAATGAGAAAATCTCAGCAGTCCGGTGCATTTCTTCAGGCAGAGAGCATTCCAAATCTTGAGCGCCAAGGACCAAAAAAGGCCCGAGTTCCTAAACATTTTTGCCGAAAGCACCGCTGGCAGAGGGGCACGGTCACGGTGTGAGGACAAACGCATCATCATTTAATGAGCCGTGCATGATCCACTGCTGGATGATGAAGGCCTCCCCAAAAGCCACCGCCTCATCTCACGATGCTGTGATGTAACAATCAAGGCCACGCCTGCTCGTGAACAAAATTCCTTCAGATACTTTTTTGAGGTCGCTTTTGTCGCTTTCACAATGTTGATCCCGCCTTTGCTGTTGATGTCCAGCCATGAGACCTAGTGTTCATTCGAATTGCAGCGGTGGCAATGAAATGCTGTGAAAGAACAGGGTGATTCTTTGATACACCACTAGAAGAATAGGGATTATAGAGAAAAGGACTTTTTTTTACAGCCGCTATGTATGTTGAACTTTGTTCGCACCATACGTAGCCAACCGTGCTAATCGTTGGTGCGGGGGCACAACAACAAACTAAACAGAAAAGGCAGTTCCAAAGAAATTTGTTTTAAATCTCGATTTAAAAATGCATTCCTCCCAGTGACTTCCTAACATCGGAAGGAAAAACGTTCCAGACGCCTCCCACCAATCTCAATCAAAATACAATTCCCAATGTGACCCGTGCCCACTGTGCCTCAATCTTTCCTGGCTGTGACCACTATCGAGGGCACAGGGTGGTCATCGATAATTGATTAAATAAAAGTTTTGCTAGCGCTCCGGCGGTGTTTTCCTTGGTCTCACTGCGTGATCCTCGCGTTCGTCAACCGCGACACGACTCGTTCTCACTCCCATCGGCCACGTGCACACAACACAAGGACTTTCTGAGGGGGTGACGCGGTTCCAAAACTACATCTGTTTATTTGTACGGCTCCCAGCACGCAGCTACACCAACGGACCCGTGATATGAACGTGTTGGCGTCACGATTGGCCCTCAATACGGGCCTCCCTCTCTTCAAGATCCCTTATGCAGTGGTCACGTGACTCTGGCAATTATGTAAATATATATTTGAACAATAATAAAAGATTCCCTATACTTATCTAAACAATCAGTTATGTTATTCTAATCATGTATACCCTTTATAATACTCTGCTCTTCCTAACTTGACTATGATTAATAATACTACACCTATTCCAGCTATCATTTGTATTACCATATTTATCCTGATATAAATTATGTAACCTATCCAGACTACGATTTACATTGCTATGCTTATCCTAGCTATCATTTCCTAGACTGTTTATCCTATTCATAGTATTCATGCCATTGCCCCATCCCGACTACGATTTATATTACAATAATTTTAAATAGTACTATGAGATATTCTTTGGGTCTTTCGGTAAAGTCAAGTAGATAGGTTCAAATGAATAAGAATAAAATAAACAAAAACAACGACGTTTCGATCACAACACAAGCGATCGTCATCAGGAGGGAAAAAGAGGGGGAAAGCTGCTGAGGCAGACTGTTTTAAAGGTTTAAAATGGGCGTAGCCCAAGGGTCATAAACGAAGTGGGCGGGGCTAGTGATGTTAATGTGATAAATTAGCATGTTAATGTAACACCCTCTCTAACACTGTAGTGCGAATATATGCACCATTTATTGGTAACGCAACCACACTGGTTACACAAACCATAATCATCTTTCGCATTTAGATGGCACTGAAATGTCTCGGCGACTCAAATAGCCTCACGGCTCATCTAAAACATGTATAGGGCACCCACAGTGGCCACTTTCCCTGTGCGGCATAAAGTGACCTCAGAGTAAGAAGATCACGGGGTTGACTCCTGACTCTGGGGCCTCTCTCTGCGTGGAGTTTGTCGGTTTTCTCCCCATATCCTGCGTGGGTTTTCCACGGGGTTCTCTGGTTTCCTCCCTTAGCTAAAAAAAACCCCATGCAAAGTTGTAACTGGCATTTGCAAAATAAAAACACATCCTAATGCTGACAGATTGCTCTGAAAATTACACTATTCGGGCATTGCAAACGGTAACATCTCCCCACTGCCTGCGAAAACTCGGCAGGATCCTCTTGGAAAAAGAGTCTTTCGACTCGGTGAGGCTTTTCTGGGTAAACAAGCGTATAATATCGATTTAAAGCCTTCGTGACTGCAGGGATTCATATTCCTGGTTCATTCGGTAAAGTCACGTAGAAGGGAAATAATAAAATAGCAAAAATAAAACATAATACAATTCTTAGGACGCTGTCTTTCTGGCAGCTCTGTTCTTCACCTGAGGACAGCTGCTTGCGTTGTGGCCGAAACGTCGTGAGAATTTTATGATGTTTTATTTTTGTTATTTTATTATTTCCCTTCTACGTGACTTTACCGAGAGAACCAAGAATATAAGCATATAATAATAATAATAAACATTACATTTTGTTTTCTTTTGCAGAAAATTGCAAAGATGCAGGGTTCCTGTCGAGCTACATCAAACCGGACGGTATCACTCTCACATAAAGCAACTCGTGTGTGAAATTCCGCAAATGCAAGACGAAGAAAAGTGTAAAGGAAACGCACAGCAATTGCATCGTTCCTTGGTAACGAGCTGTTTCAGATTCGGCGGCATAAAGCTGTAAAGTTGAGCGTTTTTGGGTGTTTTTTCTTTCTTTCAGCTAGCAGTTGAGAAGTTGTTTTCATGAATCTTGGAGAGAGAGGAAAAAACAACCTGTGGAAATATTTTTGTTCCAAACCTCAGTTTTTTTTTAAAAGAAACCCGGCTCCCTCTTTGCAAAAACCGAGACTATCTTTGGCCTCGGGAGTTCTCACCTGGTTTAATACAAATAAACTCAACGACGTTTATCGTTTTGTCCACGTAAAAATTATTCAGGAAAAAAATAGGGACGTTTGAAGTGGGGGGCAGGTGGGGGTGGTGGTGGGGGGCGCGTGTTTGAATGTGTGTTGTGAAACCCCCGCGAGCGGAAACTGAAAGACATTTTTGGGAAAAACATCTGAAAGTTAGAAAAAAAAGGTGACGTTAATTGTGAAAGTGGCCTCGTGAAAGTGGCCTCTTGAGACGGAAAAATACGTGGCAAGTTTCTCACTCGGTAGAACCGAGCTGTTCGAGGAACGCCAAGAATATATGAAAACGTACGAAATGTAAGAGAAATGTTCGAAATCATATTTTGAGAAAATGTACTTGATATCATCTCGAGTAGCGTTCCTTGTGGGTTTTATACACGTGCAGTGCAACACAAGAGGGCTCTAAGTGGTGTTGAGAGTGATGTAAAAACAACACGTGATTTGTTCCTTGTTCTGGGTGAGACGTTTGTGCCCTATATTGTAATTTTAAACCAAGGCTACCTAACCGTTGGGCATTGTGATGCAAAGCCTGAAAGAAGGCCACTTACCCGGTTTTAATAATAATAATAATCCACTTTCCGTGTTTGGCAATCCCTCCTGTTTCAAAGATTCGTCTCAGTCTGTGGTTTGGATCAGGACTTTTATGTTTCACCCGGTATTTTCCTGAACGCCGCGACGGATAATGATCATACCTGTCGGCCGATATGGTTTACCCCGTATTCTTGTACAGGGAAATTGAGTTTTCAGGTCCATACGGCGTACAGCCGTTTCGAGTCGGGCACAAAACAATGGTCTATTTGTTTGTGTTTCTCCCTTGTGATGGGAATTTCTTGGATGAACGTTGAGATGTATAAGGGCAAGGGGTGACCAGTAAGGTCTGAATTGGTAAGGACTGACAGATATGGATTATCGGTGTAATCCTGTACTATTGTATCCTATATTCCTATAAGCCTATGGAAGGTTTTTTTTTTCATATAGATACAAAAAATATCATTAAGAGGCCAAAAATAAGGCGAGATGAATGTGGGATGGATACAATAATTCCCAGAGTAAGCATTACAGATTGTTCCGGATTAAATGAAACATTGGTTTTAACTGAGTCACCAATGACTGCAAACGACTACAACTTCCAATGATATTCAACTTGGTTTTCACTGAATGTAGCGAAATGTATAAAATAACGATTCGACTGGCCCGCGACAAATGTTAGGATCTATACATCACAAAGCAGAACCATTCATCCCCTTCACAGATCCGCTTAAAAAAGAAAAAACATATTTTTACACATCTCATCAGCCACACAGAGTTCCTGGAGCGCATTTCATCAGCATTGTCGGCTCAACACGAGTGAGCTGTGGAACGGTTTCGACATTCAGTGTTGTCTCATCAGCAGTCAGGGCTTGCTTGAACCATTGCTGGCGAACAACCTGAATGCCTTGAGGCAAGGATACTCGCTATTTGGTTTGAGTCCTCGTTCGACGCAAAACGTTATAATACTTTTCATACGTACGTGTTCGAAAGGCAAAATATTCATTTATTCTTCTTGATTCTTTCGGTAAAGTCACGTAGAAGGGAAATAATGAAATAATAAAAATAAAACATAATAAAATAATATAATAGACTTTACCGAAAGATCCAAGAAGATGAATCCCTGCAATGACGAAAGCTTAAAATCGATATTAATTTATTATTTACTTTTTGGATAGGCCACGTGGAGATCTGGTCAAAAATTGTGTTGTAAACCTCTCCCGCACCCAACCCAGCCAATCAAATTAAGTAGTCACGTGGTGACACGAGAAATTAGCGCGCCTATTATCACTGTCAGATCACCGGTGAGTCAAAGGACAATCCTCGCGGCTCAGTTTATCAGATTAGATCCTCTCCGTTAGACATGGGGGTCCTAGTTCGCCGCAAACCCGCATGGTCCGTAACAGAACATAATAATTAGCGGCGCGATGTGGAGAATGTGACAGAATGAATGAGCCAAAGCAAGGCATGCAGTAAGGTTCCCCCTGATGTGTGATGTGTGTGGGGGGCGGGGGGAGTGGTGGGGGGGGGGTGGCGCGTGAGGGTAAGGGGAGAAAGCCACTTGAAGGAATTTCAGACGAAGTGCTGTGTATTCCGATTCTGCGGGCTGCTCCGTAATGAACGTGGGGGTGACGCGCTGCTCACTGTCGAAGCTCCAACCTTTGTCTCGGGACGTGACACCATACAGCAGAGTTGGGACTAAAATTGGCAACAACAACAACAACAACAAAAAAGTTAATATTTTATGCGACCGATCCTGGGGTTTATTAAAACCATAAATTGCGACGGAACGACGGGGCTAGAAGCTGGGCATTAATAATGTGACATTTGGCCGGATCCCAGTCGGACACCTGAATTATTGCTGAGCCATTATCGTGAGGCTCTCCACGGATCGCCACACATTCACCCGGGCTGCTCCTCCTCCTTGGGGAAACGTCGCTGCAGGCAGCAGAGGCAGAGGAGGGGATCCAGAGATTTCAGGCTAATTCAATACGAATACAAGTAACCTTATTTCCTTTGGTAAATACCAACGCGGCGCCGATTTTCAGGGTCTGAATTGGAGACTGGAGACGAATTCCGCCGTGGCGGCGGTGGCGGTTGTTGGCCCATTGGAGGCCTTGAACAGAAAACAATGTCTGGCAGAAGTCGCAATCAGGTTTTGACTCCTTAACCGTACCCGTACCCGACCGCACCAGGGTCGCAAATGGGTACCCGTACCCGTACCCGGCCGGGTACGGGTAGCCGTTCCCTACCTGTACCCGTACCCTACCCGAAATGAGTGACAAACGGCTACTCACCAGTGACTCACGGCCTACCCGTACCCGGCCGCACCAGGGTCGCAAACGGCTACCCGTACCCATACCCGGCCGGGTACGGGTAGCCGGGTATCGGGTAGGGTACGGGTATTGGGTACCCGGTTGCGACCTCTGATGTCTGGTGGGCCTCCCACTTTGAATGACGAACTGCCGGTGCGACGGCACAAAGAGATGGTGTGCACGAGAGAGGAGAAAGTGCGGGCGGGATGGGAGAAGAGAGGCACGAACGAGGCGGTGAAACGAGAGAGACGTCGACAAGCGAGCCAGGGATGGCGGGCAGCGGATGGCGCTTCAGATAGTCGTGGGGGGGGGGGGGGGGCAGCACCCTCCACTGAGAGGAATTTTTGCTCACACGGCAGTTTCATTCTCGATAATTGGTTTTTTACCCTTTTATCTGGCAACAAAACTGACACCTTTTTTTACAAGGAGTCATGTTTGCATAGACCACAATACCTGCAGTCGTAATGCAAACAAAAAAACATAACTCTGATAATATATGCACTGTCCTTGAAGTTGATTGGTCCACACCCGAGACAGCTTTCCTTAGAGCCTAGTCTCACATGGGTTGGACCAGATGACGCAAAAAGGCGCACAACTCAAAGACAATGCACCATCAGAGTATGAGAGCTCGGGGTAAGCATTTACACCATTGGAACCTCATTTGCCAGTAAAAAATATGATAATTGGTCTCATATTTTTTACTGGCAAATGAGGTTCCAATGGTGTGAGTTTCATTCTCGTCAAATTAAAGTTGCAGATCAGAATTTAGCGTGACGGGTGTTTTTCCTGCAGTTCCATTTGTAAATTTTTTGCGTAACAAAAACAAAACCCAAGTCGTTTTTTTTGTTTGCTAAGGACTATAATCAGTTGCTTAAATAGCTTTGGTTCGTTCTGTCGTTTGTCGATACGTTTGTGAAACGAGTGTGCGAAGGGAAAACAATACTCGCGCTAGAATCTTGTGCGTGTCGGACCATGTGACCTCGCGACCCACGACCACCCGATCCGAACCCTCATCCCACGTCAACCGTCGCCACCTTTCCCGCTACCCATGACCCAAACCCGCAGTTGTAATTTTTTTTCTTTACTCATTGACTTCTCTGCGTGGATGCTTTGTTATTCTCGCAGTGTCAAAGCACTAACTTCCATTACATCTGAGGCCAATGGCGGAGCCAGGATTTTCAGGTAGGGGGGCAACCCCTCCAGCAATGAGAAATGATAGAGGAGTTGTTAGTAAGTGAGGACTTGTCCCTTGCTTTTTATTCGACGAGTGTGCGGCGATGGCTCAGCCATCGATCGACGGTCGAATTCGAACCGCGTCGTGTGATCGGCATCGCGCTCGCTGAAGGTGTTGATGCCATCAGGGAAGTCGTGTGCTATATACACAACTGCGCACAATTCTGTGAGTCACTTATAACCGCTTTGCCCGTTACTTATTGCCAATTATGGACTCAGACTATTGTCCTAACATCTCATCGAGTCCATGGCACGTAATAATATGCTACACAGTGGCAGTGGGGGTCGCAAAATGCCGATGTATTACTAATAAACCCCAATGATCCGTCATGAAATGAGGGATTTCGATCGGATCATTGGGGGGGCACGTGCCACCGCCCCCCCACTGGCTCCGCCAGCGTCTTAAGGCCTCGGCTCCTAAATGCAGATTCTGGAAAACATGTAACCAGACATTGTCTTGTGTTATATATTTATTTACATAGCGCCTTATTCCAAGGCGCTTTACAGCAATTATACAATTGTACATAAGACGATAGTGATTGAGATAATAAAGTGTGGGGTTTTTGTAGTGTAGTTATGGTGATAGGAGAGTTGGCAGGAGAGGTTAATGAGCGGTTGGGGTAAGGGTGGTATGGTCGGGGTAGTGATAGGGGTTGGGGTAGTGATAGGGGTATTGATAGTGGTTGTGGTAGGGGTAGTGATAGGGGTTAGGGTAGTGATGGGGGTAGGGGTGATGATAGGGGTAGGGGTGGTGATAGGGGTTGGGGTAGTGATATGGGTAATGATAGAGGTGGGGGTAGTGATAGGGGTTGGGTAGTAAAGAGGTGCTTGGGTTAGTGATAAGGGGTTGGACTCCCATTACTCACTGTGCTAACAGTACACAGTGACTGTTATGTTCACCCATGTGTCTCCCTACACGTGTCTCTCTGCATGTGTCTATGTATCTCCATGTGTCTCTCTGCATGTGTCTATGCGGGCCACCCATGCATGCCCGTTGCTACCCGGCCAATGCAGGACTCTGAACGGGCGCTGAATTTTTACGACGTTTAATGTCGGGTATATTTTCTTTTTGTTCTTCCAACGTTTTTGCGCAATTTTCATTTACACAATTTCGTCTGTGTGCAAAATTATTGTAGCGCTGTACTAGCAACAACAACAAAACAGGCTCTCGGAGGCCTCAATAAAGATTACCGATCATTATTTAAATGACAATTCATCTTGCTTATTCAGGGAAACCGCTATCGAGAGCTCAAGACTCGCTTTCAGCGGGGCCTTTGTTCGTTTCCGGCACTGAGGGTTCATTGCGTTTCCTAATGGGAGAACTCCAGCACGTCGGGAGAATAACGATGCACACGACGAGAGACAACCACTCACATTGATGTATTTTATTGTGTATGCAAAAATCACATTAGATTTCGATTTAAAGCTTTCGCGACTGCAGG
>CM025615.2:5922976-5936273 GCA_014621495.2 Entosphenus tridentatus | reverse complement strand
GTACAGCTCAAAGACAATGCACTAGCAAAGTAATGAGGGCTCGGGGTAAGCATCAACATCATTAGACCTCCTTCAGTTTTGTTGCCAGAAAAAAGGGGGAAAACCCTTATTATTATACTTTGGTACTGGCAAAGGAGGTCTAAAGATGTGTATTCAGCGAGGGTTTATTATTTTTAAAAATCTTTGTTTAACCGGACATAAAATAGGAGTGACAGAGGCAAGGGGGCGGTGTGAGCAGGACACATTCGAAGGCCGCGAGTTTGCAAAGGGCCGATCGATTATGTTCGGCTGTCTGGAACGTCAATAGTATTAAGCACGTGACATACCTTGAAAACGAGAAGCGATGGGCCGTGCCTGCCTGCCGGTTGCAGTCTTACTTAAGCTAAAAGTGAACATTTCATTCCCAATAAACTGTACAACAAAGTGTATGATAAGCCAGTTTGCTGCTACCGGCTCGCATATTCACGGGTGATTATACTGAATAATGTATACAATTTACACCATTGGAACCTCATTTGCCAGTAAAAAATATGATAATAGTTTTTTTTACCCTTCTATCTGGCAACAAAACTGACACCTTTTTTTACAAGGAGTCATGTTTGCATAGACCACAATACCTGCAGTCATAATGCAAATAAAAAAACATAACTCTGATAATGTATGCACTGTCCTTCAAGTTGATTGGTCCAAACCCGAGACAGCTTTCCTTAGATCCTAGTCTCACATGGGTTGGACCAGATGACGCCAAAAGGCGCACAACTCAAAGACAATGCACCATCAGAGTATGAGAGCTCGGGGTAAGCTTTTACACCATTGGAACCTCATTTGCCAGTAAAAAATATGATAATTGGTTTTTTACTCTTCTATCTGGCAACAAAACTGACACCTTTTTTTTACAAGGAGTCATGTTTGCATAGACCACAATTGTTAATCGGTGGCCCAGATAAATGACAATGAAATTTGAATGCATTAATTTGTAACGGTAATTATCCAGTTTAAATCTGATCGGTTCTGGTGAGGTCACATTTAAGAAGCCAGGTCAGCTAATGTGATTATTCCGACTTCCTGGTCTAGTGACCTGCGGATCCTGGGTTTCAGTTTCAAGCCAAACGTCCTATATATAATTGCTGAAATTGGTTTTGAGAATTGTTCTTTAACTTACTGGTGAGCCAAAACCTGGCGCGTTAAACACATGTGCACGTAACATTTACATGTATTTGGCAACGTCGGTTCACGTAGAGTTACACGCCCCAAAAAAATATAAATGTGGACATATCATCAACGTGGCCTCCCCTCCCCCCCTAAAAAAAAAATCTATCGTGAATCGAAAAGTGTACGCATTATCATGAGCTGTTTAATCAAAATAGGTGTTTCTTGAGTGCTCTCTAAAAGGGAAATGCTCTGGCTCAGGTTCCCTCTCCATCACATCCGATGCCTGCTCCCTGCTCACAACCGCACGTACTCCCACCGATCCGCGTGGCGGTGGCTATCACGGACGTGTTCGCCACTCGGTGTGAAACATGGTGGTTCGAGCCCCCTGGTGAACGACCGCGAGTGTATTTTTCCACCGTATATACAACGCGCCATCTGCTTCACAGTGACTGTT
The DNA here is from genome assembly GCA_014621495.2 of Entosphenus tridentatus. Taxonomy (NCBI): domain Eukaryota; kingdom Metazoa; phylum Chordata; class Hyperoartia; order Petromyzontiformes; family Petromyzontidae; genus Entosphenus; species Entosphenus tridentatus. The sequence goes on along the minus strand of CM025615.2, from coordinate 5,934,667 downwards.
ATGTAATCTCGTGCGCTGGCGTCATGGTCCACACTTGAAAAAAAAATCACCTGCAAATTACTGAATCATCACCCTACACTGCGAAACTACTGCATAATGTGTCTGACACAAAGCGCCTGTCTTTTTGTCACGATAAGAATGGCGTGATTACCAAATGAGTGGTATTCCAGGAGGTTTCACGTTGCCTTTCTCAGCTGTGATTTTGTTTTTGTTCGGCGCTCATTGTTGCGACCGTCGCTCCTCCAATTCTCCGATGTTTGTTGCAAGGCGGCTGCCTCCCAATTGCCCAGCAGTATCCTCTTTTAGCCCCGCCCACACCCCCCCCCCTCAACACGTTCCATTCATTGGCTACCACATTCAGATAAGCCCCTCCCCCCTTAACTTGTATTTAAGAGCTCGCCTCTTGGAATTTTGCCTCACTGGATACAGTAATTCTAGCTGTGACGGTCCCACCTGATGACCTATGTGACTTTACCGAAAAAACCTAAGAGTATGAATCCTACACGAGCTTGCTCCCTAGAGGCCTATGTTGACACCGCTTGTACGAGTTAATGACAAGTCCACCAAGCTCAACATCCTCCCCGATCTCGCCGATCATCTCCTGTCCGTCTCGCACCCGTTTAGCTCCCTCTATCCGGTCAAACAGAAGCCACTGGGGGGCATTCGATGTCTGGGCATGCGGGCAACGTGACCCAGCCGTGAGGTCCCCCCACGCCCTGTTGGAGGAATTCAAAAGATATTAGTGAGCTCTCCTCTCATTAGAACGACAAAAGAAGTTCGTCTTAGAATCTACCCAGGTTCAAAGCCACCCTGGGTCTCGCGCAGGTCAGCGTGAAAAGTTGAACGCCGTTGTTGTGGCCTCAACATATCCACATCTTGAATGTTTGTTCACGCATGTTACACGAAACAAGGCACAACACCATGGCCTTGGGGTATGCCCGGTGCCACCGTTGTCTCCTCAGCGGTGATGTTCACACGCCGCACCAAGTTTTACATTAAGGAGGCCAAGGACCGGCTCATATATCGCTCGCCACTGATGTTAGCCGTGGCCGGGAATCCAACTCGGGTCCGCATGTTCGTAGAGCAGTGCTCTCGTAGGCATTACGCCACCAAAGACAAAGATCCCCCGTGTAGCCTTAACATACTGTTGGGACAAGTGCTGTTATAGAGCACCTATGAAGGCTGGAACGGCACACGAGGGGGTGGGTGGCCATCACCACGCCCGGCCGCCTTAGTCTCCCCAGTGGCGACGTTTACACACCGCACCAGGTACTCATTTGAGGCTGAGTCGACCTAGGGCAGGCCCAGGACGGGTAAAGAAATAGTCACCGGTGTTGGCCGTGAGTGGTTATCGAACTCGGGTCGTCGAGTTCGTATCGCAGCGCGCTAACCGCTACACTACCGCTCCCCTCACCCCCAAAACACACAAAATACCTACACAAGCACAGGTGCATGCACACGCATCCAGCACACACACAACAATAACATCAACTCTTTTTGATCTTTACCATTTCACACGTCAATGATAAACAACAACAACAACCCAAATCAAATCATTGCCAGGCACGGAATAACATCCCAGCTGGGTGCTCACCGAACAGCATTGAATTTGGCGCAGTGGATAAAAACGTAATCACGTATTGGCATTTTTTTTTTACATTCGCACATTCGGGCACAATTCTCGTGTGTTTGGTTTTTATGTTATAATGAGACCCGCGGAATATGCGTCTGTTTATGCGTAAACATCATCGTGATCAGAGGCTCCACAGCAACATCCAGAGCCATCGGCATCACAAGGGCAACATCTGTGTATATATAGCACGTGTGTGTGTGTGTGTGGCGGCGTGCTCGTGTGTTTGTGCGTCTGTGTGTTCGCAAATCACGGGCTTTGATGGAGCGGTGGCGCAGCGGTGAGCGCACTGCGCTTCGAACCCGGCGACCCGGGTTCGATCGCCGCTAGCCGCTACCAACTCCGGTGTTACAAGTACCTGAATCGGTCCTGGATGCTCCAACACACAGTCGACGGGGCCTTAAATGAGTACCCGATACGCTGTCTTAATGGTGTGGACGCATTGGCACTATGGAGAGACAAAGGCGGCCGGGTGCCATTCCGCCCCCCCCCCCCCAACTCCGAACTCTCCCCTCCCCCCTCGTGTGCCATGCCGACTTCAATGCGTCCTCACTAACAGCACTTGCCCCAGCAGTCTGTTAAGGTAATACCGCGGGGAAGATTATTTGTGTCTTTGTCTTTCTATGTGAATGTGTGGGCGTCTTAGTGAAAAGACTTTCTTACGTTTTCTTTTTTGTTGTTAAAGAAGAAGATCATAGCGATTAATCAAGTAAAATGTCTCGGATGTGGTGGGATAGCAGGAGGCAACTGGACGCTTTCATTTTGTTAGAAGCTTTTAAATAAAATTAGTAGAGGGGAAAAAAACAATCGTTATGATCTCCAAAGCACAACTGTTCCAGATGATTACGAGTTGCAGGAGAATGCGTCTGGCTTGCATATAGACAGGGACCTACAGGGCAATATCTAGGGTGGAGGGGGTGGTAATCTTCTTCTTCTTCTGCAGGAATTAGCCACACCGTGCGTGGGATACGGGTGAGAGATGAATTTATGCGCGGGGTTATACGTGAATGCTTTTCATTGCCGGGTGTTCATATTAACTCTCTAAGCTCTCGGAGAACGACGCTACGGGAGAGGGGGGGGGTTTCTTTGAGGCGCGAGAGGCGAGCGCTTTTGATGATTCGTCATGATGGTAATCGGGCGTCTCACGGCTCCAGGGCCCAGAAGTTGGAACATCCAATTATTTGAGTAATCAATTCCAAAAACAAACCAAAAACTAACAACAACAAAAGTGATTTCTCGCTTAAATCATCTCCTGTTTTAGAGCCATGAGCCACAGTGGTGGAGTTTCCACGTTACTGTGGCGGGGTTTAGTCTGCCCATAGGGCAACCTACTTCTGCTCTCGACCATGTGATTCACCTCCCGTCAAATCTTTCCCATAGCTCTTAAAATAATAGAATAGATAACCTTACTCAAATTCTTAGGTTTTTTCGGTAAAGTCACGTAGGATAAATATTAAAATTAAAATTAATAAAAGTAAAATAAAAATAAAATTAAAATCACGTCGTTTCGGAGGCAACACAAGCTTCCGTCTTCAGGTGGAACCGTCACAGCACGTTTGCTGTATCAAGTATATACTTGATACAGCAAGTATATACTTTACCGAAAAAAACCTAAGAATATGAATACTTGCAGTCACGAAAGCTTCAAATCTAGAACCTTACTCAATTCCATAATCGTGTTACCCATTATCTATTACAAATTTGACAGTGCTGTTTGTTGCTGGTCGCTTGACAATTTAGGTCCGTACTCAGAACCTCCAATTTTTTTTTATTTTACCTGCAACGTGGTACATATTTTATCTACCCCTTGGTGGTTTCATAGGCATCGTCATTATCAGGCGCGTCACGCTGGGCGTGGCTTGTAGGGGGTTTCCCACCTTCGGGAGGTGGGATGTCAGAGCAGCTGCCCTTTTTAAAGGGACCAGAGGTCATTGAAAGGCAAATTTAAAGTAGTCAATTACGATGTTTAGTTGAATGAAAGTCGTAATTGACCAAACGTTCCATCTGTACGCGGACACCAATGATACCATATCGCACAAATCACAAGATACATATTAATACTGGTAGGAACCTCCTGGTTACGCCAGCCCACAGGGGATTATTGTGTCCGTCCGTCGTGCAGGGAGGGGTTGGTTGGGGAGGGAGGGGCTGAGTGGGGAAGGGGGGGTGGGGAGCGGCTGGGTGGGGAGGGGCTGGGTGGGGAGGGTGGGGCTGGGTGGGGGGTGAGTGGGGTGGGGCTGGGTGGGGAGGGGCTGGTCACCCCGTGGTGCCCTTATACAACTCAACGTTTAACCTACTCAAGCCGGCTTGTGCCCGCCCTCACAGTCGGGCATATTTGCGGAATACACCACGCCGCCCTCGACCCTGGCCTTTGACCGAGCAACCCAACGTTCCTACCAGCTCCCTCCGCAGGAATGTGTTTTGCATCACTGGGGGAGAATGTTATAAGTAGCAAAACAAATGAGCAGACACGACGCTTCCTCCACCATAGCTGTCCATCCACGTAAGACAAAATAAAGGCAAATTTTTGTGACACATTCCACGGCTTTCGCGATACATCTTGTATTGGGCTAAGCCTTCGTGGTAGAGTGACTTGCTCTGTAAGACACCTTAACGTTGAGGTCTGGTTAGAACCGTTGGATCAACGTTGGCCTCTAACGTGCCATGTTTGCTGGGAAGCTAACTTCCCAATAAGACCACGCCCGTACCGGGTCAAGTAAAATAGCCCACAACCAATTAACTTTGAGTCTACTCTTTGGTTCTTTCGGTAAAGTCACGTAGGTGAAAATAAAAAATAAAAATAACTAAATTTAATTAAGTAATTTTATTTTTTTATTTTTTTATTTTCACCTACGTGACTTTACCGAAAGAACCAAAGAGTATTGATCCTTGCAGTCACGAAAACTTCAAATCTAGAATTAACCACTTTGAGTGTATCCGATCTTGTAGGATCTCGGAGGCTAAGCACGGGTTGAGCATGCTTAGCACTTGGATTGGAGACTGCCTCGAAATATCAGGTGCTGTCGGCTTGGTCGGCAACGTGGCCAGAAGATGGTAGTGAAGGGGGAGGGTAGGGTGGTGGCGATGGTGGTGAGATGTTAACTACCTCGCCTGGCATACAGGAGGTTGTGGGTTCAATCTCAACCCTGACGCCTGCACATTTGTAATTTGCGTGTCTCTCTCTGCCCGTAGTCGTGTGGAAATTCCACGGGGTTTCCAGGATTTTCCCCTCCACATTTAGAATCGACACGCGTTTAGAGTATTTGGCTGCTATACATGTCCACGTGATGTGTCACTTTGTCGAGGTATATCATTTGTGGCCGGGGAAAAGAGTTCTTTAGCTCAGTGGGCCTTACCTGGCAAAATAAAATAAGTTTAGCTTAGTTTAGAAGTGTAGCAATCGATTATTTTTGATCCATTGCCAACTAGCTTGGGCTGGACTTCTGTGAAAACGAGGGTTCGTACGCCCATCGGGTTCTTCCTGCTTAAATGAAATGTCTACGTTGACGTCTTTAATCTGCACAGAGACAGCATGATGAGGATTATGGCGAGGGTGATGGTGATGATGATGGGTATGGATGACGGCGGTTATGATGATGGTGGTGATAATGATGGTGAAGATAATGGAGACGATGGTGGTGGTGAATATGGTGATGAGGATAATGATAAGACCGGTGATGACAATGGTAACTTTAATGATAGTGATGGTGATGATTATAGTGATAATGTGGTGATTATAACGGTGATGATGGTGGTTTATAGGATAATAATGGTGATGGGTGCTGAGGATGCTAATGATGATGGTCGATTGTGAATGGCTGGATTATATTTTAATATCATGTTATTTTATTTTAATCTTCTTCCACAACAATAACATCAAAACATTGTGTTTCCCCCCCTAGTCTTGGCCTAAGGATGCGGGGAGAGAGAGAATGATTTTGCGTGGTTGCTATGGAAACTCCGATCATGTGACCGAAGCTCATTTGAATTGCCTGGCACGCACACACTCACACACAGAGACACACACAGACACACTCACACACACAGACACACACTCACACACAGAGACACACTCACACAGAGACACATTCGCACACAGACACACACACAGACACACACACACACTCACACACACAGACACACACACAGACACACACTCACACACAGAGACACACACACAAAGACACACTCATACATACAAAGATAAAGATCCCCCGTATAGCCTTAACAGACTTTAGGGGCAAGTGCTGTTAGCGAGCACCTATGAAGGCCGGAACGGTACACGAGGGGGTGGGTGGCGAGCACCACGCCCGGCCGCCTTTGTCTCCCCAGTGGCGATGTTTACACACCGCACCAGGTACTCATTTGAGGCTGAGTCGACCTAGGGGAGGTCCAGAACTGATTCATAAATCGTCACCAATTTTTCCCACACTCACAGCCACAATCACTCACAGACAGACACACACACACACAGACACACACACACATTCACAGACACACTCACGCACACAGACACACACTCACACACACAGAGACACTCACACACAGACACACTCACAGACACACACACAGACACACTCACACTCACGCACACAGACACACACTCACACACACAGACACACGCTCACACAGAGACACACTCACACACTCACTCACAGACACAATCACACACTCACAGACACACTCACAGACACACTCACAGACACACTCACACACAGACACACTCACACACAGACACACTCACACACAAATCACACACAGACACACTCACACACAGACACAGACACACTCACACACAGACACAGACACACTCACACACAAAAAGACAAAGGTTCCCCGTATAGCCTTAACAGACTGTTGGGGCAAGTGCTGAAAGTCGGCACGGCACACGAGGGGGTTGGTGGCCAGCACCACGCCCGGTCGCCTTTGTCTCCCCAGTGGCGATGTTTACACACCGCACCAGGTACTCATTTTGAGGCCGAGTCGACCTAGGGGAGGTCCAGGGGCCGGTTCAGATCATCGGCACTGGTGTTGGTGCCTGTGAGCGGAAATCGAACTCGGGTCACCGGGTTCGTAGCACAGCGCGCTGACTGCTACACCGCCGCTCCACACATACACACGTGCACACGTTGACACACGCGCATACTAACACACATGTACAAACACACACACATGCACGTACACACACACACGTGTACACATTGACACACATGCATACTAACACACATGTACAAACACACACACATTTACACACACGCATACTAACACACATGTACAAACACACACACACATGCACGTACACACACATTGACACAACAACAACAACCGCCATTCGCCACTAAGTGGCGGTGACGTCACCACGACGCTTGTGCCAGGCCAAGTGCACCTTGAGGCCACGTGAAGTGTCGCTGGCAGGAGGTCACGGAGCAGACCCAGCAGGTGCCACGGGTCGACTGACCGAGATGACCAAGACGACACACACGCATACTAACACACATGTACAAGCACACGCACATGCACACACACACACGCGTACACACATTGACACACGCGCATACTAACACACATGTACAAACACACACACATGCACGTACACACACACACGTACAGACACGCACGCGCGCTAACTCACAACGCACACACACACGTACGCGCGCACAGTGTGCACACACACATGCACACTGCCACACCGCCTTGCATGTCAATTCGCAATGACAGATACGCACACGCAACCGCAGCTAAGTGGACACGTGGATGCACAACGTATCCGAGTGTGTGCACGCATGCACAAGTGTACAGACCGGAAATGGTTGAGCACACACGCACGGACATACATACAAATGCATGCCAGCACACGCACACATGTACTCGTGTATGCACATAGAGGAACGTGCATGTACACACGTGTGCTGTTAGCGAGCACCTATTAAGGCCAGCAAGGCGCGCGAGGCGGCGGTAATGGCAATTAGAGCTTCACGCAGGACCGCCTTTGTTTCCCACCAAGTCCCGATGTTTATACTCGTTGCCAGGTACTCATTTCAGGCTGAGACGACCTAGGAGAGGCCCAGGACGGGTCCAGATACTCGCCGCTGATGTTTGCCGTGAGTGGGAATCGGAAGTCTGCTCGCTCGCGGTCGGTAGCGCATGGGTGCGCTAACCACTGCACCACGCTCCCGCACACGCACACGTTTTTAAAGGGACTTTCTTGTGTTTTAATTCATGAAAGCAATCCATGGCGCACTGTGAAATACGACTTCGCATTCTGCCCATGTTTTACGGCGGCGAGATGTTAACAACCTCGCGCGGTATGCAGGAGGTCGTGGGTTCGATCGCGACCCGGACGCCTGCTGCTGTATATTTGGAGTTTTCGTCTCTCTCTCTCTCATAATCATCACGGTGGCTAGGAGATGCTAACTACCTCGCCTGGTGTGCAGGAGGTCGTGGGTTCGATCCCGACCCTGACGCCTGCTGCTGTATATTTTGAGTTTGCGTGTCTCTCTCTCTCTCATAATCATCACGGTGGCTAGGAGATGTTAACTACCTCGCCTGGTACGCAGGAGGTCGTGGGTTCGATCCCGACCGGACGCCTGCTTCTGTATATTTGGAGTTTGCGTGTCTCTCTCTCTCTCTCCCCGTGGTCGCGTGAATTTTTCTCCGGGTCCTCCGGTTTTTTCCTACACGTTTAGAGTCAACATCACGCGTTTTAGAGTCTTTGTCTGCTATCAATTTCGACACGATAAGCCGCTTCATTGGGACAGCCGGGTCGCGTCTGAAAAAGAGCAATACAGCTCAGTGGAGCTTACCTGGTAACGTAAAAAAAAAACATTTCGTTTTTGATTTAAAGCTTTCGTGACTACAGGGATTCATATTCTTGGTTCTTTCGGTAAAGTCACGTAGGAGGGAAATAATAAAATAATAAAAATATAAAAACAATAAAAATTCTCACGACGTTTCAAGTGATGATGATTGCTTGTGTTGCAGTCGAAACGTAGTGAGAATTTTTATTGTTTTATATTTTTATTCTTTTATTATTTCCCTTCTACGTGACTTTACCGAAAGAACCAAGAATATGTTTAGTTTTGTTTACTCAATGGTAAAGGTGCAGCCCTGCAATTGCTTGCCACACGACACTGCTGCCGGAAGGTCCTCCGCTCGAGGTAGCTGTCTCGAGAGCCCACCCTGCAAGCAATTGTTTTTGTCCCGCTCTTCCGCACTGGGCGAGGTAGGAGTACCCACACTTCACCCCACCCACACGCCACCACGGACGAAATGTGTTCCACCGGCTGATCTTTATTATTTTTCCACTGCTTCCCATGTTTGTTTCTCCACGTGACAAAAAAAAACCCCACGTGTTTTTTTTCTACGTATCCCATTAGCCACACCGCCTTCTGCTGAGTGCATAATTTCAGCAGCACCATTGCTTCTGATATTATGGTGTTATCGCCTGCTGTTTTATTTTTGTTACTCGTATTCTCCACATCGGCGTCAATTCTTTTTTGACATATACCACGTTCCACACCCATACGTACGTCCCTGGGTGGTGCGGCGGTTGTTAGCTTGCTACCCCATGAACCAAGTGTCCCGAGTTCGATTCGCAGCTGCTCGTCACTAACATCAGTAACGAGCGAAATCTGAAGCGGTCAAAACGGGCCATCCCTTCACCAACCCGCACTGACCAACGTGGTGAGATGACGCTTAAGAAAACACCCATGGTTGACACAGCGTGCAGAGGCCATCATCCAGCAGTGGATTGAGAAAGGCCTGAATAATTTTTCATCTACACAGGTGCGTGCTGGCACGCACTTTACGAGAGTGCATTATTTAACCGAGTCATATTCCAACAGCAATTTGTAAAAAAAAAAAATAGACGCTGGCAAGCTTTCGTGTTTTGCATGGACAGATAAACACAATTAGTTTCGAGGAAATTTCAATGAATCGATGCGAAATTCATAATGCGCCATGATTGAGCGAAAGCTGAGACTGAAACGCAGACGGCAAATGCGCCGACTGGACGAGACTGGGGCCCCCACTGGGCATGAAAAACGTTGTGAGTGTTTTTACTTAAATGCGCCGATCGTTGTGGCTGACCCGGGCAGCAGCATGAAGCCTCCTCCGGAGCCATCGGAGTTGCCGACGAGAAACTCCGACCCGCCGTCTTCAGCCGAGTTTGTTTTCTCCAGGGAACGGACTTCACAAAGAATAATTTACTTTAAGGCGCATGCCATGCGTACATCCCAATGCGCCGGACGTGTGTGTTAAAGTGGAGGGCGCTGCTGCTGCTGCTGGGCAGCTGGAGGCAGTCGCCTTCCAGCAACGACGGAGGGGAGAGGAGCGACGCTCACAACAATGAGCGGAGCGCCAGGTGGGTAAAGCACAGCAAGTTGGCACAGTAAGAGGCAAAGGTGGTGCATCGAGCAGTCATCTCAGTCAGTCGACCCGTGGCACCTGGGTCTGTCCCGTGAACTCCTGCCAGCGGGCGTTCGACACTTCACGTGGCCTTAACGTGCACCTAGCCTGGCACAGGAGCCGCGGTGACGTCGCCGCCGCTTAGCGCCGACGAGATGGAGTGGGCGAGATCGGTGCGTGTGCGGGAGCTGTAGATGAAGTGTTCAAGTCTGCCGTTTGTTTTGGTGAACCGTGCAGGTGAGGACTCAAAAGACCAGGAGAGTTTCATTCGCAAGTGACCGGTGTCACGCAATAAAATTACAAAACCATAAAAAAACGAGTACAACAATGTAGCGAATAGAATTCAGAGGGGAAAAACTGCACAGACACAAACCAATATTAAGTAAAAAAAAATTCGTGAAATAAAAGCTGAATGGGACTAACTGCGCTTAAAAAAAAAACCTTCATAGCAAAGTTACAAAATTAAAGTTACGAAGCCAAAGTTACAGAAACACGACCGTGAACGATGGTGACGAATTCGGGAGGCCTTCATCCAGCTGTGGATAAATCATGGCTGCTGATGCTGCTGCTGCTGATGATGATGATGGCGATGCTAATGAATGTCAGCAACGACAGCAGCGCTGCGTTTATGATTACTCCCAGGAGACTTTAGCAGGGATCGAACCGTCGTGGCTCATGCAATGCGGCACAGTGGCAAACCAATCGCCAATGTGAGTCTCCATCGCTGTCCCATCGCCCCACTACCGCTGTGAGTCTCGGTCGCTGGAACATTGCTCCATCCTTGCCTTGACATGTCGTGCCAAATTTCCACTTAACTCCTCCTTGACAGTCAATACATCTAGCACGTTTTCAAAGCCATTTGTATAAGTTGACAGAATACGAATTAATCAGAAATAATGTAATAAATTCAGGCAGGATTTAATACGTGCATCGTGAGCATTAAAACAACAATTAGACTCAATTAATCATCACGTCTCGAATGGTGGCACTAATAACAATGAGTACGAATTATAACAGCCTTTATATATCCAGAAATGCGTGAGTCTCAGGTCTCCTGTTGAAGAGGGTCCTGCCACACGAAGATGCTAGGCCGACTCCATCAGGGATCGCTGTTGGAGTTGCATGGAGCAAAACCGGAATACCCAGAGAAACCCCCACGCACAAGAGCTGGTAATGCTCAAAGCTCCACACAGATAAGGTTAAAGAATCAATTGTGTTAACTTCTGGTTCCTGCAAAACCTTGCAGAGTATACAGGTCGTGGGTTCGATCCCGACGCCTGTGTATTTGGAGTTTGCGTGTCTCTGCCCGTGGTCGCGTGGATTTTGCTCCGGGTCCTCCAGTTTTCCCCCTCCCCCTCCCCCCACACACATTTAGAGTCAACGTCACGCGTTTAGAGTCTATGGCTGCTATACATTTACACGTGGGGGGGGGGGTTGAGAAATGTGACGTCACATCAAAATGCGCAACTTTAAATAAATATAGACAACACGTTCTATTTAATTAAATAGACTTTTTTAATAAATGTTTTCTCCTACAACATCAGAGTGCAGCGCCACATTAAATACGCACTTCAATGACAATAGTTTAAAGCGATTTCAAGCATGTTTTTTTTGGTGGGGGAGCATAGCTTTGTGACGTCATATTTGAGGGGGGG
>CM025615.2:5847007-5869223 GCA_014621495.2 Entosphenus tridentatus | reverse complement strand
TCGTCAACCGTTGGTCGTCAATCGGTGATCATTCACCAACGTCGTCAACCGTTGTTCGTCAACCGTTGTTCGTCAACCGTTGGTCGTCAACCGGTGTTGGCCGGCGCAGCGAGTCCCCGCTGCGCCGCCGCGCACCTCGCGGATGTCGCGCTGGTGCCGGGCGTTGCTGTCCTCGGCGCGCGCCAGCTCCCGGCGCGACGCCTCCAGCTCCCCCTCGAGCTCGGCGGCGCGGCGCGACAGCCCCAGCAGGCGCTCGCGCAGCTGCGCCGCCTCCGCCCCCTGGCGCTCCACGGCCTCCTGCAGCTCCCGCAGGCGGGTGGCCGCCCCCTCCGCCAGGCCGGCCGACACCAGCGGCGCCGCCTGCGCGCACGGGGAGACGCGGCGACACGGAACGGTCGGGGCGCCGACGGACCGACGGTCGGCGCGGCGCGGTTGGGGATCGTCAGCGTGACGCGGCCCGGGATCGCTAGGGTGAGCCGGTTGAATGGTCGCTGCGATGCGAAGGGGGTTCGGTGAAGCGCGGATCATCAGCATGATGCACGTATGAGCAGCACCGTTAGCGCTCAGTCGGCACGCCAGGGACCGTAGAGGTGGAGGAGAATACGAGAGAGAGAGACGGAGAGCAAGCACCTGCGAGCCGTCTGATTGGCCGCTGGCATCCGACTCCGCGCCATCCCCGCCGCCAACCCGAGGTAGGCTCCGGCCGCTGTGCTCCCGCCACAGCAAAATCTACGAGCAGAGAAAATGGCCGCACACGGAGGAGGGAAAAGAAAGAAAAGACCTTCGAGTTAAAACACTTTCTCAAAAGTCGTTGCCACCACGACGCCGCCCGTCGATGATCGAGCGTTCACCGATTCACTCCCAGTCGCTTGCTCGCTCGGCCATGGCAATCGGCCGCCTCTTCGTCACTCGTCCATCGCTACGACTGCCGTGGCTACCGTTCCCGGCAACTTCTTCTCGTCGTATTCCTCCAACCGCGTTGCACGGTCGGCCGCGTGCGGCGCGAGAGAGGTTCGACGCCGGCCGATTCCGTCTCGTCCACCACGCTGAGCTCAATCGCAACAGGCACTGCAGGCCACAACCGCCCACTCGCTCGCCCGCTCACCACACCGCAGGTCACAAGCACTTCTCATATCTGCTACTTCACTCTGGAATTGCCTCCTCCCATCACCACCATCGTCTCTTTCTCCCCCCAAGCTCTCACAATAACAATAACAAAAACCTTGCTCAATTTTCAACAAACCTGTTGCACTCGAATCCACTACGACTTTGACGGCGCCGTTTCTTGCCGCCCACTTCACTTTTTTTGGGCTCAGCAAACGTGTTACAAAAAAGTGAAGAATTAAGATCATTTTAAGAAGAAACGAGAAAGAAAAAAACACACAGGCCAAACGAGCAAATGCCGGAATGACACCAGACGGGTGAGAAAGTGTCTCAATCCGGTCATGGGTCGCGGGAGAAACGGCCCCACGGAAGCCGCTCCGGCTGCCTTGTTGCTGTCCTTTCGCTGGGCCCCCTGCGATATGCCAGCGATCGATCGATCGCTCGATCGATCGCTCACTCGTCCACCCGCTCGCCCTCCTCACCTCCTGATTGGCCGCCGTCAGCTCCGCCTCCAGGGCCGCCACCCTCTCCAGCGCCACACGCAGACGCTCGCGCACCTGGCACGCACAACGACACGTGCAACGTGCCGCCCCGTGTCAACGCCACCGCAACGCGACCGCCGACGCGCGTCCCATCACCGCGCTGGGTTCACTACCCCCGTGCGGCCCAGCACCCACGTGGCCCGAGTTCAATTCCCAGGATGGGAATGTATTTGTTGTTGTTGTCGTTGTTCTTTGTTGGGTTGCTGTGTAAAGACGTGGACACGTTCACAGGCACGCGGCGCGAAGACGAAGCGAGCGAACCTATGGAGAACGAGCGAGCACGAGAGCGAGAGCGAGCAAGAGCTTCCACCTTCTCGTCCAGCGCCTTGTGGTGCTCGAAGAGCGACTTGAGGGCCTTGAGGACCTCCACCTCGCTGGAGACGCCGGCGGGCGACTGCGCCTGCCGCTTCACCACCGTCATGCGCAGCGAGCGCTCGTGCCGCGACACCAGGCACTCCAGGTGCTCCAGCAGCAGCTGGTGAAGCAGGAGGAGGAGGCGGTGAGACGGGGGGAGAGAAACGAGGAGAGGGGGGATCACCTCACGCGCGCGTGGATCCTGAATGAGAATCTGAATCTTTATTAGTACCGGGAGGAATCCGATGAGCTGTAAAGCTCTTTTGCACAGATGTCCAGTACGAGGACGTCACCACGGCCAATGTCACTGACCACCACGACCACCAAAAAAAAGACAAAGAACCCCCGTATAGCCTGTAACAGACTTTTGGGGCAAGTGCTGTTAGCCAACACCTATGAAGGCCGGCACGGCACACAAGGGGGTGTGTGGCCAGCACCACGCCCGGCCGCCTGTGTCTCCCCAGTGGCAATGATTTTTACACACCACAACAGGTATTCATTTGAGGCTGAGTCGACCTAGGGGAGGCCCAGGACCGGTTCAAATAATCGCTGTCACCGGTGTTGGCCGTGAGCGGGAATCGAACCTCGGGTCGCCAGGTTCATAGCACGGCGCGCTGATCGCTCCACCACCACGACCACCACTTCCGCGCACCACCGGCGTACCGCCAGTACGTTCACGTGTTGATTGTTGTCCACGTTGTTGTTGTTCCTGCTGTTGTTGTTGACCAATATCGCGCCCGCCACAGGGTGGTGGGGTGGGGGGGGTGTCCGTCAGGGCCGCCCTTACCCGAGTGTTGTTGCGCTCCGCCTTGAGCTCCGATATCTCTTCGTCCTTCTCCAGCAGAGTTTCCCGGCACAAGTTCAACTCCTTGGTGAGCGCCGCCACCTCCTGCGAAACGCAAGAACACGGGAGAGAAACCGACGTCAAACGCTGTCGTGTTACAATATCACCGCCGCGCCCGCTAATTTGCAGGCAAGTAAACGGTTACAGGTGACATTGGTCGCGAAAGCCTCCGTGTTAAACTGTCAATTCCAAAGTGGAGCGACACGAGGGAAGAAGCAGAAAGAGAAGCGAGGTGACCAGCAGTGTGGTGGGTGGGTGAGTAGGTGAGTGAGTTAGTGAGTTGTGACTCGCAGTGTGGTGAGTGGGTGGGTGGGTGAGTGAGTAGGTGAGTGTGTTAGTGGGTGAGTTAGTGAGTTGTGGCCTGCAGTGTGGTGAGTGGGTGGGTGAGTAGGTGAGTGTGTCAGTGGGTGAGTTAGTGAGTTGTGACCAGCAGTGTGGTGAGTGGGTGGGTGGGTGAGTAGGTGAGCATGTTAGTGGCTGAGTTAGTGAGTTGTGACTTCCAGTGCGTAGCTGTTGAACAAAATATGGTGAGTGGATGAGTGAGTGCGTGAGCGTGAGTGGGTGGCTGAGTGCGTGGGTGATTGAGTGGGTGAGTGAGTGAGTGAGCGTTAGTGGTTGGTTGAGTGCGTGACTGAATGAGTGAGTAGGTGGGTGGGTGAGTGAGTGCGTGGGTTGATGGGTGGGTGAGTCGGTGAGTGAGTGCGTGAGCGTGGGTGGGTGGTTGAGTGCGTGGGTGAATGAGTGGGTGAGTGGGTGGGTGAGTGAGTGTGTGAGCGTGGGTAGGTGGTTGAGTGTGTGGGTGAATGAGTGAGTGGGTGGGTGAGTGCGTGAGTGGGTGAATGAGTCAGTGGGTGGGTGAGTGGGTGGGTGGTTGAGTGCATGGGTGAATGAGTGGGTGAGTGGATGAGTGAGTGAGTGAGCGTGGGTGGGTGGAACACGTATTTGGGACCAAACCACTGCCAGGCAACACGGGCAGCGATGGAATGACGGGCGACTCTCGGGCAGCGGATGATGGGAAGGAGAAACCGGCAGCTGCTGCCACCGCCGCCGCGTGTGGCAACAGAGTGGAGTGGCTGATGGATCGCTATGGGGCCGTTTTTCTCCCGTTCTTAAGAGGCTCTTATGGACACCGTGGGTTCACTGCAGCTTAAAGCGCTGTCGTTTACGAGCCTCCTCGTGGCCTCCTCCGCGCGGGGCATTTGCTTGGGGGATAAATGACAATCTCGCGCCAAATGAAAGGCGCGTGAGTTGTTGTTGTTGTTGTTGTTTTTTAGCAATTTACTACAGGACGTGTGTACGCTGAGCGGTCAGCGCGCTGCGCTACGAACCCCGGCAGCCCGAGTTCGATTCCCGCCCAAGACCAACAGCCTCAAATGAGTACCCGTGTTGCGGTGTGCGTAGACGTTGCCACCGGGGAGACAAAGGCGGTCGGGCGTGCTGCCGGCCACCCGCCCCCCTCGTGTGCCGTGCGGGCTTGCTAACAGCACTTGCCCATGCGGTCTGTTAAAGCTCTACGGGTGAACTTTGTCTTTGTGTACTTCAGTGCCCCTTGGCTGATGACCACATCACCTGGTATGCTTCCGATCTCATCAGATCTCAAAAAAGCTAAGCAGGTGTTAAGCCTGGATAGCGCCTGGATGGGTGATCGCCATGCACGAACAGGTGTTACAGGCTGCTGTGGCAGCAGAGGGCAGTCAGTGCAGACACACCGACTTGTATCAATCTAGATTTGAAGTTCTATATAGTATTCCCCCACCCCCACCCCCTGTTCTGCATGGCTTCTCGGGGTTTCCTCCCGGAGCTAAGAACGTCATCAAAACGTCACCGACGTTGGCCCAACGCAGCAGGAAACCTCCTGACAACAACAACAACGACAACGAAAATCAAGAGTCTTTGGACTCTTTTGTAAGAAGGAAAACAAAGAAGAGATTCTCGCCGCTGTGACTTTGCTGGGTGCGTGACTAATTACTACGAACACTGCCGACAGAACACGCACGGGACCCGCAGGACAAAGGGAGACCCCCTCGTCCAGTAGCGGATTAACAACAAAGGGGGGGGGGGGCTGGCACGGAGCGGACCTTGCGTGCGCAGCAGTGGGGGCACGTGCGGTGGACAGCACTCGTGCCACGGGGCTAGCGTCGGGGATGCGATGAGGTCACGTTGCTATTTTGAGCCGGGGGCCGCCTGCTAGCCAGCCAGCCGGCGCTGTGCACCGCGCGTGCGTCTGCACGTTCGCCTGCACCGGCGACTAAGGAGTGAATGCATCGATCGAATGAGCCGACGAACGAGCGAGCGAGCGGGCCAGCGAGACAGCGAACGAACGAACGGGCGGATGCGCGGATGTTCCCGCGCGGTGACAGATTTAACAGCCAGATTAATGACCCTGGTGCAATTTTAATGACGGGGCGCGACTCATTAATGCATGGCAGAGATAAATAAATAAATAGCCACTCGAATGAGTTTTTGGGGGGGGGGGGGTAAAACGTGATTCATCTTTTTCATCAGCGGTCAATTTCGCAGTGGACGCGTCTTCCTGTGGTTGGAGCGAACACGACCAAGCCAAAGGTCCCCCGTGTTGCCTACGCACGCTGTTCGGGGCAAGTTCCGTCGGCGAACACCTATGAAGGATGGCACGGCGCAAGAGGCGGTGGGTGGGTGGCCAGCGCCACGCACCAGGGCCGCCTTTGCCTCCCCGGCGCTGCCGTTCACGCGCCGCCGCACCAGGCACTCCTCCGAGGCCCGCGATGGATTCAGACACCGGCCACCGATGCGGGCAGTGGTCGGGAATCGAACTCGGAACCGACGGGGCTGGCAGCGCGGGGCGCTAACCGCTGCGCCGCCGCTCCCAGAATACTGGGCGAGTGCAGTCACGCGGACACCTATTGAGATCGAGAGAGCGAGCGGCGCGGCTCGTGGGGGGGGGGGGCCCCGGGTACCGACGCGGACATTCGCGAAACGAACGACGACCGCCAAGATCTACGTCATGCGGACGAAGGCCTTCGGGCGCCTCAACAAATTAGCGAAAGCGATTTCGCGACAGAGCGACGGCCGCCGGTCGAGACTGCGGACGGAGCGGCAGCCGAAGGGGGGGAAACGGAGTGGGGAGGGACGAGCGCGAGCGGAGACGGAGCGGCGCGATGAGCTCGCGCGCAGGGACCGGGCGGGTGGTCACGTCGCAGGGCGGTGGGGAGGCCACAACGGGTTGGGGAGGGCTTCATCCAGCAGTGGATTGACCGCGGCCGACGTGCCCAGCTTACGTGTTGGGTCACGGAGCAGACACAACTTGTACGGTTGCTTGTGTTGCAATCGAAACGTCGTATTATATTATTTAAATGTATTTTCTTTCTACGTGACTTTACCGAAAGAACCGAAGAGTAAATTCCTGCAGTCACGAAAGCTTCAAGTCAAGTTTAAATATCTACCTTTTTTTGGGCGGTGGGGGAGCGGGGTGGGGGTGGGTTTAGGCACGTGCACCACCCGAAACATGACTTTACGAACAGACATCTAAACGCTTTGACATTGTTCTGAAACCAACATTACAATTCAGCAACAAACACGGCTGTGTGCGTGTAATATCTAATGGCACGGTTTGTCACATTTAACGAGCGACACAGAGTCTGGGACGAAAAGATCGCTCGCACCCTGGGCGATCAACAAAACACAGAGGGAACATAAATTCTCGGGACTGTCATCACCATCGGCAGGCATGATCTATCCACTACTGGATGAAAGGCCCTCCCCCAAACCGCTGCTGCTTCTCGCGACCCCGCTGTGCAACGGGTCTGCCGAGCTCCCGCGCACGAGCCCATGTCCCGCTCCATCTCCTACGCAGTGGTGGTGCCCAGAACCGGCCCTAGACCTTTGGGGGCCCTAAGCAAAATGTGGTTGGAGGCCCCTTTGATGTATGATTTTTTTCACCCACTCGCTAGCAGTGACTCTAGGGGGCCCTCTGCTGGCCACGGGGCCCTTTGCAATTGCAAGGGTCGCTTAGTGGCTGGGCCGGCTCTGGTGGTGCCCTTTCGGCCGCGATTTCAATCCATGGCCGGTGCTCTGGTACCGGCCTCTCGAGCAGTCAGCCGATGTCCCTTCCCCGTAGCCGGGGCGCGCTCTTTGCCCAAGCCCCCCCCCACTCCTTCTCCTCTCCCTGATGGTCTGAACAATGGCTCGTTGTCGACCGTATGGGCGTCTTCTAGCGCCCTGAGAACGATTTTTAAGGGCGATTTATACATTTTAATCATTATTACTCTTGGTTCTTTCGGTAAAGTCACGTAGAAGGGAAATAATAAAATAATAAAAATGAAACATAATAAGATTAAATTCTCTAGACGTTTCGGCCACAACGCAAGCAGCCGTCCTCAGGTGAAGAACAGGGCTGTCGGAAAGACAGCGTCCTAATGAACACCGCTAAGCTTGGCAGCGTATTTTTAAGCTGGGTCGGAGGAGGAAGGGCGCCTTGACAAAGGAGTTTACATATCAACATAGGAATTTAGCATATTCATGACAAATGCAGATATGGGATTAGTCACTACTTGTGGAATGTGTAGGTGGTGGGGGTTCTCCAAGTCATATTATGCTCGTGTATTATGTAGGATTAGCAGTGATAAAGGGAGGGAAATAGGATTAGCAGTAATGAAGGGAGGGAAATTTTAATAGCGAAGAGCTGCAGCAGCCAAACCACTGCGTATCAAGCTCGTGCATTATGTGGACAACAAAAAAGGAGGAGTTTCTAAAGAACTACAAATACCAAGAATATGAATCCATGCAGTCACGAAAGCTTTAAATCGAAATTAAATAATTATTATTTTCATTAAACCGGCGTGTTCCCCCATTTCTGTCTCTCAATGCGAATTTTGCGAGCGGGAATCTCTCTCCGTTGCGTCTTTGCGCACTTCTTAGTGTTTTTATTTTTTTTCTCTCCGTATTTTTTGACGCTTCACAAGACACAATTTAGTTCCGTGTTAAGGATTGCTTCACCGGCCCTGCAATCCGATGGAGCGTTCACGATGCAAGGCCCGCGGTTCCAATCGAGGGGCGAATTTTTACGTCCAATGTTTGCCATCTCATTCTGACTGTTTCTCTGGTGCAGAAGTCTCATTTGTACCGATCTGGTCACCGCTGCCTTTCCTAAATGTAACACTCCAATGCAATATTCCATAGATACCGCCCTGAGAACTACTGGTTAAGGGCGATTTATAAATGTTAATTATTATAATCGATTCTCATGGACATAAAATCCATGCAAGTTATCGCGAGCGCATGAATCAAGTTCAGTCGATGAATCGATGGCATCGTTCACACAGCATGCGCTGACCCTGCTGATGAGACACCGCATGTCGAAACCGCGCCAGAGTTTTGCTTGTCTGGAAATCTTCACGCTGATGAAATCTGGCACTCCCATAAGGCCGTGCAGCTTATCGGTTGGAAAGCGGATATTTGAAAAGACGTATTGGTCTGCTTATTGTCATCCACACGATCAAATCAAGACAATAATTGTGATGGTGAGGATGATGATTTGATGATGATGATGATGATGATGATGGCGGTGAGTAAGTTAACTATGATAACACTATGTAAGACGATTTTTTCCCCAGGGTAGTATTATTTTTTTATTGCTTATGCCAAAAAAGCAGAGAGAATGGCTATTATTCCCCGCAAACTTTGCTTTTGTGACCAGGACTTTACGTGAAGGAATGACACAAATGCACACCACGTTTTCTTATTGAAAATAGGTAAATTTCAAAATATCACAGAATTAATCAAATCTGATGTGCTCAATAAAAGTGGGTGGCTCGCAAAAAGCAAATTAAACAGATCGAAAGGAAGCCACCCACTTTTATTGAGCACATTTGATTAATTCCGTGGTCAAAATAATTTATTTTCTACTTTTGAGTGCAGAGGAAAGTGCGTGCATTGAAAATGTAGTTTTTTTTTGCTGAATTATTTTGTGTAATTGTTGTTCTCGCGCTAAGGAAGAGGGCAGCACAGTGGCCGCTAAGGCGCCATGACGAGTGGCGATAGAAGCACCCCGTTCATTGGGCGTCGGCTGGCCAGCAACAGCCGCTGTGATTGGACCAGACTTTTTCCGTCATAGGGGGCGGTAAAACGTACGATTATTAATGAGTAAATTTTTAGTTTAAAACATAAATAGGACCACGATGGTCGCGACCTGGACCGGTTTATTTTATTTCTTTACGAAATCTTGAATTGTCAAGCGAGGCGTGCGAGTCTGTGTCGAAAATTTCAGCTCGTTCGGCTTCGTAGATCTGAAGATATTAAGCGTAAAAAGATTCCAAAGACTATGAAACAGACAACACGGAAAGTTAAAAAAAGTGCGTGTTAAAAAAAGGTACAGCTGATGACCTAATACCGCTCTCAATCCTTCCTGACCACTCCAGCAGATACAATTAAGCAAGACGGCACAGCCTTATATGAATATACACAGAGCCGATGCTGCTGCTGCTGCTGAGAATCCAGCAGCTTGCTTTTGCTGGCCTAAGCCACATAGGGAGAGAGTTTAGGGGGGGGGTTGTCAGGAGGAGGTGTGGGGGGGGGTGAATTATAGACTTACAAGATAACGCCGGTTGTAAAAGCAGCGGGGGAAATAAATAAAAGGAAATAAAATAACGGCAGAGCCCCCCCCCCACCACCAGTGGTAGAGGGAAGGGATGTGGTGGTGGTGGTGGACAAAATGAAATCAGAGGATTATCCACGGTGGGATTGCAAGCCCCCCTGATGAGCACGGGCGTGGGGGTGCAGGGGGGGTGTACATACACACGGACATGCCTGCACATGTGCGTAGACACACAGACACACAGACACCGACATGCCTGCACATGTGCGTAGACACACAGACACACAGACACGGACATGCCTGCACATGTGCGTAGACACACAGACACACGGACATGCCTGCACACGTGTGTAGACACACAGACACACAGACACCGACATGCCTGCACACGTGTGTAGACACACAGACACACAGACACCGACATGCCTGCACACGTGTGTAGACACACAGACACACAGACACAGACATGCCTGCACACGTGTGTAGACACACAGACACACAGACACCGACATGCCTGCACACGTGTGTAGACACACAGACACACAGACACCGACATGCCTGCACACGTGTGTAGACACACAGACACACAGACACCGACATGCCTGCACACGTGTGTAGACAGACACACGCGGCCCCCCACTCCTGACCCTGCGCCCACATACACAGACGTACACGCCAAATGGACACAATACACAGACACGCGGACAACACGTACAAAGACCCCCCGTATAGCCTTTAACAGAGTGTTGGGGCAAGTGCTGTTAGCGAGCACCTATGATGACCGGCATGGCACACAAGGGGGTGGGTGGCCAACTCCACGCCCGGCCGCCTTTGTCTCGCCAGTGGCGATGTTTTACACACCGCACCAGGTACTCGCTTAGTCTGCGAATTTTGGTAAGAATTATGTCAATGCGTATGGTGTGTGAAGAGTTTGGAAAACAAATTTGAAAGAAAAAAAGTCATTGGGGCAGGACGAACTGGGGAGTACCATTGTACATAATTCGGAATATTTAATAATTCGGCAAGGCCAGAACCCAATGTGTCCACATTTAGAATCAATAATGTGGCGTTGAGGAGTAATATGGCTGCTAAAATTGTCCACGTGATGGGCCAATTCGTTGAGCTGTCATTTGCGATAGCCAGGGTCACTCTTGACTAAGAGCTACACAGCTCAATGGGCCTTACCTGGTTAGTTAAAAAAAAAAGTTTGTTGCAGAGGTTTTTGTGGTTAGAATCTGGCAGGCCACCCCGGTTATTACTGGAGCCGGAGGGATGCCGCGGGGAGGAGGGGGGGGGTGTGGGGGGAGGGCGGCCCCGGTGTGGTTTGCAGGTGCCACCTGTGGCAGGGCGGCGTTGAGCTGGCGGTGCAGCGAGTCTCGCTGGTGCGTCACCTCCTGCAGCCGCAGCTGGGCTTGGGACAACCCCTCCTGGGACAATGGAGAGCAAGGCAGACCAAACACCAGACGGACAGGTTGGAGGACAGACGGACGGACAGACGGGCAGGTGACACAACAGACAGGTGAACACAATACAAAGATCCCCTGTGTAGCCTTAACAGACTTTTAGGGGCAAGTGCTGTTAGCGAGCAGCCGGCACGGCAAATCGAGTGAGGTGGGTGGCCAGCGCCACGCCACGTTTTTACTCCCAAGTGGCAATGTTCATACACACCGTACCAGGTCCTCATTCGACGCTGAGTCGACCTAGGAGAAGTCCAGAACCGACTCAGATATTCATCACTGTTATTGGTCGTGAGCGGCAATCTTCAATGGGTCGCCGGGTTTGTAGCACAACGCGCTAACCGCTGCACGACCGCTACCCCACTGACACAACAATGACAACAACGGCCGCCATTCGCCACGAAGCGTCGGTGACGTCACCACGGCGCCTTTGCCAGGCCAGCTGCACTTTGAGGCCACGTGAAGTGTCGAAGGCTCGCTGACAGGAGGTCACGGGACAGACCCAGGTGTCATGCGTTGACCGAGATGACTGGCAGATGCACCAGCTGACACACACACTGATACAAAAAATAGATCCCCCGTATGGCCTTTAACTGACTGTCAGGGCAAGTGCTGTCAGCAAGCACCTATGAAGGGGGTGGGTAGCCAGCACCATGCTTGTCTCCCTAGTGGCAATGTTTACACACCACACCAGGTACTAATTTGAGGTTGAGTCGACCTAGGGGTTACCCAGGACCAGTTCAGATAATCGTCACCGGTGTTGGCCGTAATCGGAAATCGAACTCGTGTCGCTGAGTCCGAAACGCAGCGCGCTGACCGCTCCACCACCACTCCTACACACTGACACACGCACTGACGCACACACACACACCGACACACACACTGACGCACACATACACACACCGGCACACGCACTGACGCACACATACACACACCGGCACACGCACTGACGCACACACACACACACCGACATACACACTGACACACGCACTGACGCACACACACACACCGACACACGCACTGACGCACACACACACACACCGGCACACACACTGACACACGCACTGACGCACACACACACCGACACACACACTGACGCACACATACACACACCAGCACACACACTGACGCACACACACACACACCGACACACACACTGACACACGCACTGACGCACACACACACCGACACACACACTGACGCACACATACACACACCGGCACACACACTGACGCACACACACACACACCGACACACACACTGACACACGCACTGACGCACACACACACCGACACACGCACTGACGCACACACACACACACCGGCACACGCACTGACGCACACACCGGCACACGCACTGACGCACACACACACACACCGACACACACACTGACACACGCACTGACGCACACACACCGACACACGCACTGATGCACACACACACACACCGACACACACACCGACACACGCACTGACGCACACACACACACACTCGCTGACACGCGCGCACCTGCGCGCCCCTGAGCGTCTCGAGCAGGCGGTCGCGCTCCTGCAGCATGCTGCTCATGAGCCGCTCCAGGCTCGCGTCCTCCCAGCCGTTCTGTGAACCTCTCCGGGGGGCCGGCACAGGCGCCCCGGGGGGGCCCGTCGCCGACCCCGCCGCGACCCCCGCGGCGACGGGTCCCGACGACGACGACGAGGAGGACCCCGCTGACGAGGACGACGCCGGCCCTCCCGGCGGCGCTGTCGCCCCCGCCGCCGTCATTGCGGCCGAAGAGGGGGAGGAGGAGGACGACGATGAGGTCGTCGTCGTCAGTGAGGAGGGCGCGGGGTCCTCGGAGATCGTGGGCATCACCTGGCGGCGGGAACGGAGCCTGCGCTAGGCCTCGGTCGCCCGGCAAAGCGGACGAACACGCTCGCCACGTCGCCATCGCCGGCCATGGTCTATCCACAGCTGGATGAAGGCCTCCCCTCCCCCCCCCCCCAACTCACCAAGCCGTCGCCATGGTCTCGCGACGCAACGATCCGTCGAGCTCCCGCACGCGAGAGCATTCGTCGCTCCGTCCATTATCAACATTTCAATGGTTTTGTTGTTGTTCCATCATTGCGCTCGTCGAAGCAGGAAAGCTTCACCGAGGCTCGTGACTCTTTCACAGGAGGGATCCGACCAAGTTTTCGCGATGGCGCGGCGGCGGCGGCTGCTGCGCACGATCCAAATCGAGCAACTCGCGCGGCAATTCAGTCAAGTTTGACAAAATGTGAACGTTTGGAATTTTTTTGTTACAAAAATTACACCGCCATTTACTCATTTGGGTTTACACACAGCAGCAGAGTGGCTCCCTGCCGGCAGACTTATACCATCTTTGAAACACAGCACCTCAGTGATAGCCACAGGCTTTAAGAATGGCGCGAATACCAAATGTATCAAATAAAAATGAATGATCATCGTTATTATTATTATTGGAACGTGGAATTTCCACCACTTGCTCGGGGCTGTGAACAGCAAAAGAGCGCCGCCTCTGAACGCTGCACATCTCCGAGCGGGAATTCACCCGCAGACTTTTGCCTCCTGACACCGACGAGGGGGGAGGAGGACGAGGAGGAGCACGAGGAGAAGGGAAAAGGCTGCGAAGGGTGCGAGAGAGGAGACGTCTCACCTCGCACATCATGCCTGCAGGCGCAAGGAGAGACACCGCAGTGGTGGGGAGGCTGCACGTGCCGGCAGAGACTGACGCGGCGGAGATCATGCCACCACCATCACCGCCAGGAGTGCCATCGCGTCAGCCTCCCTCGCCTCCCTCCTTCGCCCGTCCGGTCGCCGGCCTGTCCCTCCGTTCCGTCGACCGCTTCCGCTGTTGTTCGATTGGCCGTTTGGTCACTTGTCCGCCCGACCGTTCGCCCGTTGTTCGACCGCTCCGTCGCTCGAACCAGCTCCGACGATTACCCTGCAGCGACTCGTCGGGGCCTCGCGTTCGTTCGCCCGTTCGTTTGCGAGCGAGCGAACCGACGCGTGGATCAGCGGCCCGCTTGTTCCCGCGTCGTCTGAACGTTCGTTCGCCCTTTCCTCTCGCGCGCACGTTCCTCCGTCCGCTCGTTCGTGTCGCTCGCTGGCGCGTCCGTGCATCCGCCCGTTTGACTGCCCCCTCCGTTGGCTCGTTATCCCGTTTGCTCGCCCCGTGGAGATTGTCAGCACGTCCGTTTCACTTGGTCGTCCGCTCGCTATCGTTCGACTGCTTGTTGGTTCGTTGGCTCCGTGCTGTGCAGCTGATTAGCCGCCCTCCCTAGCAGACAAAAGAGAAGATGGGGAGAGAGTGAGTTGATAAGGGATAAGTGAGTGGGTGGGTGGGTGAGTTAGTGGGTTGTTGGGTGAGACAGTGAATGGGAAGGTGGGTAACTGAGTGAGTGGATAATTGGATGAGTGAGTGAGTGGGTGAGTTAGTGGTTGGCTACATAGGAGGGTGGGTAAGCAAGTGAGTGAAGAGATGAGAAAGTGAGAGTGAATGAGCGGGTGGGTGGATGGGCGAGTGAGTGAACAGGGGAGTGCAGGGGTGAATGAGTGAAACGAGCAAAGTGAGTTTGGCGACTGAGCGAGTGAGTCAACAGATGAGCAAGTGACTGAACCCGCGAACGAGTGAGTGACCGAACGAGTCAATTGGCGAGCGTTTGAGTGAAACGGCGGTTAAGGATGTTGACACAAACGCGGCAGAATTAACGATCTAACCTACTCCCCGGCCATCAAGAGCATCCATCACCCGGCAGGGAAAAACAATAAAACAAGCGCGCGACAAAACGGAAAACACTTCCCAGTCGCAGCACGGGTTCGTCGGTTCCAGAGGGCGAACTTCTGCAAGGCATTGTGGGCACCTGCTCACGATGCCGCGCGACCAAAACACCCCTTTTCCCATCGAGCGCGTTTTATTTATTAGACGGCGGTGGATCGATGGCGATACGTAGCCACGTCAAGATAATCGATTACGGAGAGCCCGCGCCCGTTTAATTAATCCGGCCGCCTCCTAACGAGGAGCGCTAACGAGACGGAGGAGACGGGGCGCGAGAGACGCGGTGCCCCTGTAGCCTGCGGCGCATGCGATCGAGAAGCAGGACCGCGTGCAGCTCAGAGAAGCTCCCCTGAAGCTCACCGGTGAGCCGAGCATCGGTGAGATCGAACGCTTGGATCACCGCGTGGCAAATTTCACTCGTTGGGCCGCGTTGGCTGGTGGAGGGAACGACACGGCACAGATTTGGCCAGGTCGTTGCTGCGTGGCCTAATGGATCGCAATATCGGTGGGAAAACTGTGTTTGCAGTCTCTTCTGTCAGGTCACTGAATCTCCATCTCTTATTTTGGGTTTTTTTCGGTAAAGTCACGTAGGTAAAAATTTTAAATTCAAATTAATAAAAGTAAAATAAAAATAAAACAAGTAACCAGGAGGTTCCTACCAGTAAAACGTTTTTAAACCCCCCACCCCACCCCATCGCCACGGTTTCGTGCGGCTCTAACTCGAGCATCGCTACAGGCCTCGGCGTAGTGGCACCGTGTCTCTGGCGCTGGACAAGCGCGCGCGTCATTTAACATTTACGGGCGGCATTCCGACCCCCGTACTAACAATGAGCTGCCGTTCACCGGCACCAATCGTCTGCGGCGCTCGTGCCAGGCTGGGTGCGCGCGAAGTTGTGTAAGGAAGGCTCGCTGACGGCGGGCCACGGAACGGAGACAAAGATCACCCGGTAGAGCCAGGCCGCTTGCGGGCAAGCGCTGTCGGCGAGCGATTATGAAGGCAGCAGGCAGGGATGGGTGGCCAGCACCACGCACAGCCGCCTTTGTCTCCCCCGTGCTTAATGTTGGCCACGCACCGCACCAGATGCTCATTTGAGGCTGAGTCGACCCAGGGGAGGTCCAGGAACAATTCAAAAATTCCTGAGCGGGAGTCCAACTCGGGTCACCGGGTTGGGAGCGCAATGCGGCAACGACTGCACTAAGCGGCGGTGACGTCACCACGGCGCTCGTGCCAGGCTAGGTGCACTCCGAGGCCCCGCGAAGTGTCGAAGGCTCGGCTGGCAGGTCACACACTTGCACGTGAGCACACACTCCAGTGTTTAGAGTATTGTTTTTTTTAATCATTCGTTCAGCAACCCCCGCACCACGATGTAATGACGATATAGAATTTGTCGCTGTGAATTACAATGATTAATTATCGTGCACACACAATCACACAATTGAGTGTGCACACCCAGACACGCGCGCGCACACACGCGTGCACTATTCCTGCGCGTTCCGATTCAAACGCGGACAAGTCGAGGCCAGACGGGAAAATTGATATCCTCTTTTGAAATTTATGGTACGCACGAGTGTGTTATATCTCTCGAGTACTGTCGCGTGTATAGGAATGACACGCAGACAAAGATTCTCCCCACCCCCCTCCAGACTGTTGGGGCAAAGTGCTTTGAGCGAGCACCCTATGTAGACCGGCACAGCACACGAGGTGGGGTGGGGGTTGGATAACACACCACGCACGATCGCCTCTGTCTTCCGAGTGGCGACGTTTACAAACCCGAAAATGTTGAGGTTACTCATTTCAGGCCGAGTCAACCCACGGGATGCCCAGGACCGGTTCGAATATTTCGTCACCGATGTTGGTCGTGACCAGGGAATCGAACCCTTGAGCGGTTAGGATCGTAGCGCAGCGCGCGTGAACCGCTACACTACCGCTTCCCCCGCCCCACACACACATATACAACAGCCTCCGTGCGTCACTACGGCGCTCGTGCCAGGCTAGGTGCACCGTGAGGCCACGTGAACGTGTCGAATGCTCGCTGCATTCGACATGAGGTCACGGGACAGACCCAAGGTGCCGTGGGTTGACTGACCGAAACCACTTACGCTGATCCAGTCTGGTTGAACCCAGAGATTGATCATTCACTGGCGAGCCGGAAAGTTTCAAGTTGGCGCAGGGTGTTTCTGTAAAAGGGGGTGGGGAGGGAGGTCCGCGTTTCGCAAGCGTAAAGAAGGGGGCATCATAGCAACCGTGGCTGAGAAGAACTTCAAAGTGACGGAGAGATCAGGCAGCTTCCACTCAGCGTCACCCGCGCAGCCGAATGAAAGATAATGCCGCTCGACACATTCAGGGCGAGCACCTCCGCTGCCAAACAAACTCCCAGCTGGGGTTTGAGCAAAATGTGCGGGTACAATCTTCTCTCGAACCACTCCATTACCTCGTGCAGAGTTGCGGGGGGTGGAGTGGCGGCTGATGTCTTGACAAACCGTGCCCCCCCCCCCCCCACCTTGACCCACTCGCACTGACCAGCGTGAAGCGTTGTGGTCAAACTGCTGATCTCGTCTAAAACAGCATAAACCATCGACCACGCGGACTCCGGGGTCATCCTTGCAACAGCAGCAGAGGCCCTTTGGGTCAACCATCGAATAAAAGATGGCCACCGCATCGCGCACTTCTGCGACCGTCTGGCAAAGCGCTCTTCATCATTCCGATATTAGGGAGCCACTGGGAGACGTGCACTTTGAAATCGTCTCGATGGACAAAACTCATTTCTTTTCAACTGCTCTTGGTGCTCACAGTTCCTATGATCACTGTTTCATTGCTTTTATGGCTTTATTTTGGTGATTTTCGAAAAGTTTTTTGGTTTGGCCATGTTTTTTGTTGTAGTACAGAGTTAGACCGATGGCCTTAATCTAAGTTGTCTTGTGGTTGTTGTTGTTTGCATCCCACTGGGATATTTGCACAGGGTTGGTGTACGATGCTTTTTCTGCAATATTTTGCTGTATTTTCTTGGATTTTCTGTTTGCACATAGTCACTTTAAGATGTTTTCTTGTTCATGTTTTTGTTTTTTGTTTGTTGCGGTTGCACCCGATTCAAGAGCCGAATGGCTCACAGGGCTATACCTAATAAATTAACTTTGAACTTTGTGTTTAGTTTGTTGTCCCCCGCGTGCGATTGGCTACGTATGGTGCGAAAGAAGTTCAACATGCATACAAAGAACCCCCATGGCTTGCCAGTCATGGGGTTGGCGGGGGGGGGTCATCCAAAGGGAATCAAAGTTATTGTTGACTATTGATTTGCTTGAACATCACAGCCGTTCCTCAAGCCACCGCTGGATGGATGATGGCCTTCCCATGCCGTGTCGGTCACGGAGGGAGTTTGACCATACTTCACCGCGCTCGTCAGCGCGGACTGGGGAAGGCGAGCCGCTTATAGGCCCCCGTGTCAGACGAGGCCCGGGTTTTGTTTTGTTTGACAGCGCTCTCTAACGAGACCCATTGAGACGTGTTGTTGTGTCGACTGGGATGGGCAGTTGGTCGGTCGTCGACCGAAACCTCTCCCTCTCTGGAGGTCAAAAGTCAGTTGGGCCACCACCGTCTGAGACTTCCCCACAAAGTGGTCGCAATTTTATCGACCCCAGAAGGTGGAGATGATAGGCCGAGTCAAACCCCCACCCCCCCACCCATGCCTTACCCCCTCCAACCAGGAGTTGAACTGGCGACCTTCCAACTGCGGGCGTGCTCACCGCACCACCGGTTCTCTGCATATTAAGTTATTTTTATTGTCTACTTACATTAATTCTATCGCGTTACTGCTGAGGCAACGGCGTTAATGGAGGGCGCATTGTGAGCACGGTGAACACGACGTTCATCGCTGCGTACAATTAACGGAACAACTCGAGACGATCACCGACTCTCACCCCCCACCGCCACCACCACCGCCCTCCACCACCCCCCCCTTCTTGGGGGGCCAAAACCTTGCCCCCCCCGTTTGGGAATCCCCCCCCCCCCCCCCCCTCGGGATGCGGCAAATTACTCGGTGCACCCAGTGCCGGATGAAGCTAGTGGCGGGGCCTGCAGCATATGTTATAAAGCGGCCCTACGTTTTTTTTTAAACACATACATATTAAAACACTCTTTTTTAACTTGTATTGTATTTTTTTTATTTGCTATAAGCCAGATAATACGACAAATCGCTAACCTTAAACACCCAGTCGTTAATAAAAGTTGAAGGCAGTATAGTACTATAGTAATAGAGCAAGTGCAGAATCACTGAGCCGGAATTGATAGCGTGAAAGCATTTAGCGTGGGGCCCTTGAAAGTGCGGGGCCCGTAGCTACTACACGTGTAGCTACTACACGTGTTGTAGCTACTACACGTGTTGTAGCTACTACACGTGTTGCAGCTACTACACGTGGTGCAGCTACTACACGTGGTGCAGCTACTACACGTGGTGCAGCTACTACACGTGCAGCTACTACACGTGTAGCTTCTACACGTGCAGTAGCTACTACTAGTGTAGTAGCTACTACTAGTGTAGCAGCTACTACTAGTGTAGCAGCTACTACACATGCAGCTATTACACGTGCAGCTACTTGTGCTACTCGGACAATCCGGCACTGGGTGCACCGATGCTGCTGGCGGAATGCTCCGTAAGTGGGACGTGGACTTGCAGCGCTGCCGCAGAGCTTTGGGCTGAGCCTGCCCTGTCGGTGAAACCGTTCAGCCGCGGCGATGTTTGAGAACCTTTAAGGGATACCCAAATTCTAAAAGGCGGTCACCCTATGCGCCTAGGTATATACGCACCGGCTTGACTAACCCTCTGTGCAAACGTCTCATCTCTCGAGCGCTTGTAGACAGACCTGCTGCCCACGCCGGACATCTGTGAAGGAGAGCATCAGAGCCCATCGGATTCCTCCTGCGAACTCAACAAAGATTGGGGCTCTGAACATTGTTCGAGATTGACATCAGCCGCACAGCCAGGATCACGACTGTACGCGCCAAGCAGTCATTTACAGGCCTTTGTCATCTCCGCTGCTGGATGGAGGCATCCGTCCTATCCGCGTTGGGCACGGGGCTCGTTCGACCATACTTCACCACGCCGGTCAGTGTGCATCGGCGGAGGAGGGGGTAGAGGTGGAGGGGGGGGGGGCCTCGCCACTGATGCTTGCCGCGGCGAGGGATCGAGCTCAACAAAAGCACACCGAGTTTACAGCGCAAGTGCGCCAACCGCTGCGCCACCGCTCCTGCAATGTGGGCTTTAAGCAGTTTGCATCGTTCAGCACGAGCAATGCTTTGCGAACGTGCAGCCACAATAACGCGCCGTCACGCGCACGGCCCAATCGATGCGTGTCACCGTGACCACCGCGCACTCCCATCGCAGGTGGAGCGCGCCGAGACGCAACGGAACAGCGGTGCAGAGGGGAGGAAGGAGGGGCTGGTCAACGTGCTCGTCGGCTATGCCAAGCTCGCCATGCACAGGGCGAGGAAGATGGCCCTGGAGGGGAAACGTCCGGCCAGCAGCCTGGGAATTTTCCGCGCTCTCGTCGGAGCCAGGGTGTGGCTGGAGTTCTGCCATGCGCGGCTGACCCACGCCGTGCCGGCCTTCAAGGAGCAGTGGGCGATGGAGGAGGCCGTGTGCTCGGTGGCAGATGACGGGGAGCTCTGCATGCTGATATGAGCTACCCGTCGGAGGCCGTCGGACTGCGAGAATGGCTGCGTGCAGAACGAGAGAGAGCGAGAGAGAGAGCGAGCGAGTGACCGAGAGAGTGAGCGAGAGGTGGGGGTTTACATAGAGCAAAGTAAAAAAACGAAATGATGAACGAAGCAAAGTGCCGACTACACCGAGCATCTTCTTGTTTCCACTGATCGTAAAAAAAAGAGGAGGCAGAAGAAGGCAGAGAGAAGCGAGGCGAGAGGGGAAGGAGGGACAAGCGGGGAGGGAGAGAGGGAGGGTGGGAGGGGAGAGAGTGGCCCACGCCGTGCCGGCCTTCAAGGAGCAGTGGGCGCTGGAGGCGGGCCTTGTGCTCGGTGGCAGAAGACGGGGAGTTCTGCAAGCAGATATCAGCTACCCGTGGGGATGGCCGTGGGACTGCGAGAAGGGCTGGGTGCAGATGCAGCACTTGTCGGGAAAAAAACGAGAGTGGGGGGAGAAAGGGGAGAGAGGAGGGAGACGCAGGGGGGAGAGAGGCAGGAAGAGAGGGAGACGCAGGGCGGGGGGAAGGAGGAAGCAGGGAGAGAGAGGGGAGGGAGTGAGAGAGAGAGAGACAGCAAGATCTAATGGGCAGTGGAAAGCAAGCAGCAACAGGGAGGGAGAGCTTTGATGACGAGAGACACACCTAGACAAAGATCATCTCTATAGCCGTGCAGGCCGTTGGGGCAAGCGCTGTTAGTGAGCACCTATTAGGGCCAGCATGGCACACGAGGGCGGTTGTGTCGACAGCACCACTCCCGGCCGCCTTTGTCTCCCCAGCGGCGATGTTTACACACCGCACCAGGCACTCCTGTGAGGTTGAGTTCAATTCCTGGCCACGGGGCCAGGAATTGAACTCATGTTACAGGGTTCATGGCGCCACCGCTCCACCAATCGGAGAGAGACAAAGACGGTGGGGGGTTGGTGGGTCGGGGGAGGATGCAGATGTTGAGTTTATATAATGAATGCGTTTTTGTAC
Organism: Entosphenus tridentatus; assembly: GCA_014621495.2. NCBI lineage: Eukaryota > Metazoa > Chordata > Hyperoartia > Petromyzontiformes > Petromyzontidae > Entosphenus > Entosphenus tridentatus. The sequence continues at coordinate 5,847,907 of CM025615.2, read as the reverse complement.
GAACAAAGTGTTGACTGATCTTAGTGGCAGCGTCTGTAAGACGGACGGAACGCACTCTAACGTATTAGGGGCCGTCCATAAATGACGTCACGCGGTTTTGGACGATTTTTGACCCCCCCCCCCCCTCGTCACACGGCGTCACAAAAAGTCAGACCCCCCCTCAAATATGACGTCACAAAGCTTTGCCCCCCCCCCAATAAAACATGCTTCAAATCGCTTTAAACTATTGTCATTGTAGTGCGTATTTAATGTGGCGATGCACTCGGATGTTGTAGGAGAAAACATGTATTCAAAAGACTATTTAATTAAGTAGAACGTGTTGTCTATATTTATTTAAAGTTGCGCATTTTGATGTGACGTCACATTTCTCTACCCCCCTCCACCTCGTCACACATCGTCACAAATGTCTGACCCCGCCCCCCCTAGGTGCGTGACGTCATTTATTGAAGACCCCTTCACAAAGGTGATGCATTCTAAACAAGACCCGCAGCTTCTCCATAATCGTGTTTCATGTTGTAACAAAACGAAACATTGTTGTTGTTATTGTTGTTGTTTTAAATGGATTGAGCGACATTTCTTCCGAGTCTCAACCGGGTGGCCGTGCGAGAGAGACATCGATGCGCGCGTTCGGAGAGAATAAGAGATGGAGAATTGGGAAGAGACGCGGACACACAGAGACAATTGTCACGAGAGGAGAGACAGAGAGAGACAGACAATGATGAGAGGCGAGGATACATGGGGGGGGGGATGCAGACAGTGACCACGGCAGTGGGAGCTGTTACAGACAGACGCAGTGCCCAGCAGACAGACGCAGTGACCAGCAGGCAGACCCAGTGACCAGCAGACCCAGTGACCAGCACACAGACCCAGTGACCAGCAGACAGACCCAGTGACCAGCAG
>CM025615.2:5788219-5811698 GCA_014621495.2 Entosphenus tridentatus | reverse complement strand
AGCGGGTGGAGTGGGTGGAGTGGGTGAGTGAGCGAGCGGGTGGAGCGGGTGGAGTGGGTGACTGAGCGAGCGAGCGGGTGGAGCGGGTGAGTGAGCGAGCGAGCGGGTGGAGCGGGTGAGTGAGCAAGCGAGCGGGTGGAGCGGGTGAGTGAGCGAGCGAGCGGGTGGACAGGGTTGGACACGGACCCCTCGTCGGCGATCTTGAGGGCGTCGTCGTCCGAGGAGTCGTCGCTCGACGAGATGATGGCCTTCGACTTCACCTTCTTCATCATGGCGGCCGACAAGCGCTCGCCCTTCGCCTCCTGCCAAGTGAAGCAAAGTCGAAAATAATATTGTCATTTTTATATAATAATGTGCAAACACAACTTGCTCTGTTCTTATGGTCTACACGTTAGGTGTGATCCCAATCCAGAAAATTCGGCAAACGCGGGGCATGACGGTCGGCCCGCAGCGTCGAACGACGTCACCGAAGTTCTGAACGTCCACCGTGAAGAAGACGGCGCGTTGCGTCCCACGGTCGATACGCTCATCGCAGTATTAACCGGGGCGGCCTGCCGCGGCCGAACCGCGAACCTCTGCAGGCGTGCCGCCACCACGGCACCGGTTTGGCTATCGTGCCAAGCCACCGCGCGCGTCAGCCGTGGCCAGGAATCAAAGCCGGGTGGCTGAGTTCATAGCGCGGCACGCGCTAACCACTGCGCCACCACTGCTGCCCGCAGCCCATCCCCCCCCCCCCCCAATTATTCGTCTATTTCAGTCTACGCATTTAGCGCCTCACCTCTTTGCGCTGCCGCTCCTTCTTCTGCGGCTGCTTGCGAGGTTTCTTGGAACGGGGGGCCCCATCATCCTGGCCCCTGCACACGCGCGTGCGCACACACACACACACGTGCACGCTAAGGTTAACGCACACGCAAGCGTTTCAGCAACCCACGCGCACCAACGCGGAACCACGTGGCAGTGTGGCCTGGCCCCGCGTCCCTCAGCGTGCACCGCCACCACTCGCCCCCATGACGGTGCCGTGCCCCAACTACCTCCGACCACCACCAACACCACCAAACACCACCAAACACCACAGACGCGTGCCTAAGAAACCTAACATTGAACCAACTTAGCAAGGCAATGACCAATCAAATTACCTGCCAACCCACGTAACCGGACTATTTGGTGCTGCGCGAGCACAATTAATTATTAAAAGAACTCGGCACGTTCGTCAATAACACTGTGTGGCCTTAAAAGGCCAAAAATATACAATAGCTGACGTTTCGGGCAACAGCCCTCCTTCATGGCAACGGACGCGTCGAGTGTTTTTTACATAACCGGAGCAGAGCGTTTGGGTCCCTAGAACATTTGAGCTCGGCGTTAATGTGTGCACCACATTGCACCCGTGAGGCCAATTTGTGAGATAAAATTTTTTTTATCAGATCGACTCCGCCAACTGTCATTTACTTGACTTATTTTCTCCGCTGCAAATTATATTCCCGGCTGTGGCGTCACCTCGCTGTCACATGAGCGCCTGGGTTTAATCGCGGGTGCCTGCAACCCGCATTCAAAAACCGTCATCTCAAGTGGCTTCGGACGACGCACGGCAACGTGGAAAAAACAGCGCCCGGCCTCTGCCCATTGTGTGCAAAAAGCATCGGCTGCTTCCTGTATAAGTGGACTATGGTCCCCCCCCCCTTCGTTTTTACGAGATCGATCGGCATCGAAATCAATTTGAGCCAATGCGACCGACTGACTCGCACACCCCGACCCTTCACGAAACCCTACGAGACCGCACTGGCAATTTGTTTCACGCTGTTGCAGAGCATGTTGCGTATCTGGAATTACAATTACAAAGTCAAGGCGTACAGCATCTCATTATTATTTTATTAATATGCATTCCGCTTGATCACCCAGGAAAGCCTCACCGAGTCTCGTGACCTCTTTTTCAGGAGGGTCCTGAAAAACTTTCGCAGTGGGGGGGGGGGGCGATGATTGCCGTGCTGTGCAATCCCAAATGAGTAGTTTTGAGCGCCTAACTGCAAATGAATCTCGAGGTGCCATACATTATTAAAACACTGTTATAGACTGTCGTTTTTTTCTCCTACGTAACGTTTTTCTGCAATCGGCGAGGACTAATCGTTGAATTTGACATTTCCGCAACCTTGATTAGAATTCACGTTTTAACTTTATTCAAGGGGCGACTGTGACTCTGGTGAGTTGTTGCTCAAGTCGCCCACTTTCCACACCCCCCCCTCCCGGCCTCCTGCTTGCGTGTTTTCGGTCGGCAGGGAGCCCAAGTAGAAGGAGAGCGACTCAAGCAAGAACAACAACAGGTGACTAAGTGGCACGCGCAGTCGAACCCCGATACAGTTAAAGACTGCCGACAGGAATAGGCGAGGTTCTGCCAGCACCGATCGCATCGAGGGGAAGTTCTCTGACCTGAACGGTGCTTTCAAACGGGTGAAAAAAAACCAGATGTGCAGGAGGAGAAATGAAAATAAAAGTTAACAAATCAGATTACCCACTCTGGTGGCGGCTCCTGGCCTTACGACCACTGTGGATGGGAAAACATCGCACGGACGCACGCACGCACGCCACACACAGAGACCACGCCGTTAGTGCGAGCGTCACATTGCATGGCTGTAGAGGCAGCTGTGTGTGTGCCAGCACCAAAGTAATAACAGACCCACCACCTTCGTCGTCAACACTAGCCCAGAAGCCAAGGGTCGATGCCATCTGGGGTGGAAAATGCTCCCCCAGTACCCACCACTGGAAGTGCCCACCATGGGCAGTGTCTCTGCGACACGCAGACCGTCTCTCTCTCACACACACACAGCCCCCATTTCTCAAACACATCACCACTCTCACACACACAAACACAAAGACTCGCCTTAACAGACTGTTAGGGCGAGAGCTGGTTCGCGAGTACCTGTGAAGGCTGGCACGGCACACGAGGGGGTGGGTGGCTAACACCACGCCCAGCCGCCTTTGTCTCCCTAGTGGCAATGTTTTTACACACTGCACCAGATACTCATTTGAGGCCGAGTCGACGTAGGGGAGGTCCAGGACCAGTTTCGATAATCGTCACTGATGTTGGCCGTGAGCGAGAATCGAACTCGAGTCGCCAGCGTTCGTAGGCCAGCGCGTTATCCACTGCACTACGGCTCGCACACACGCAGCCCCCTCTCACACACACACACACCTCCAATTAGCACAGTTGGCTACGCAGTGCGAAATAAGTTCAACATACATACACACATGCAACCCCCACCTCCCACGCACAGCGGCAGACTCGCAGACATGCAGCGCCAGACTCTCACACACAGCCCCTCGCACACACAACACCTCTACCCCTTACACAGAGCCCCCATCTCTCAGACACAAGACAAAGATAAAGACCCCCCCGTGTAGCCTTAACAGACTGTAGGGGCAAGTACTGTTAGCGAGCACCTATAAAGGCCGGCACAGCACACGAGGGGGTGAGTGGCCAACACCACGCCCGGCCGCCTTTGTCTCCCTAGTTGCGATGTTTGCACATCGCAACAGGTACTCATTTCAGGCTGAGTCGACCTAGGGGAGGCCCAGGATCGGTTCAGATAATCGTCACTGGTTTTGGACGCGAGCGGGAATCGAACCCGGGTCGCCAGGTTCATAGCGCAGCGCGCTACCCGCTACACCACCGCTCCCCACATATTACCACTCTCTCTCACACACACACACAGGGCCAGACTCTCTCACACACACACACACGGCCCCTGTCTCTCACACACATCATCAGCGTCTCTCAGACACAGAACTCCGCTCCCTCCCAAAGACACTGACCCTCGCTTGCGACTCCTCTCCCCGTCGGTGCCGTCGCCGCCCTCCCCCTCGCTGCTGCTCGCTCGCCGCTGCTTCTTCTTGCGCGCCGTCGGCAGGTCGTCCTCCGAGCCGTCGTTCACAAATTCTTCGTAGTCGGCGCCCTTGCGCCTCTGCGGAACACGACCCCGACTCTCAAGATTCTGTTTGAGGACTCCGGCGAAACAGGTTTACGCCCGCGACACCACGATTCATAACCGCATTCCGGTCACGGACGTGCTAATGACCTAAGTGAGAAGTCGAGTCGGGTCACGCGGTTATTCTGACTTCCCACACAAAGACAATGTTACACACAAAAACGTTACGCGCACAGACACAGGTGCACAGCAAAAACCAACAACAGACGCCATTTGCCACTATTTGGAGGCGGCAGCTTTACCACGGCGCTCGTGCCAGGCTAGGTGCACTTTGAAGCCATCACGCGGAGTGTGGAAGGCTCCCGCCGTTGGCAAATAGTCACCGGGTGATGGGTTGACTGAGACGATAGGAGGGGTACACACGGGCACTACACGGGCGCCACGCCATAAGGGGCAGTTGCCACTTTCCCCCCTACCTTGCCGCCGCCCCCTCCGCCCTTGCGCTTCTCGCGCTGGGGCTCGGCGCGCTCGCTGAACACCAGCAGGCCCTTGGTCTTCTCCACGAACTGCGCTCGCGTCTCCAGGAGCTTGCGCTGCTCCTCCGAGAGCCGGCGCCGCTTTTCTTCCTGCGAGTGAAGTTAAACACACACTTTAGAAAACATCAAATTCATCATCATCAATCATCATCAATCATCATTAGTCAGCAATGGTGGATCAACTGCTGGATGGAAACCTCCCCAACACCCACCACAAAGCCACCACCCCCCCCCCTCTTGCAAACCCCGTGATGCAACAATCCACCCGTCACCTGCACGTGGAATCGTTCATTCCTCCATCTCTAGAGCTGACGTCCGTTTGGACGCGTTCCATTCCTCGACTGTCACTCAATTATCAGTTTTGACCATCAGCCACTGTCCGTTCCAGTCACGAGTCCACATTGCTGCTGTACCGCCTTCTCGAGCCGTGGTATGGGGGGGGGGGGGCTCCTCGTCAACGCCAGAGGGAAGAGTCTCGCGAGATCTGTGCGGTGATCCACTTAACCCTCGCTGCTGCCTCTACAGTGCTACGTTACAGGCAGCCACGTGCGGCACAGCCAACACCACCGCCAGGACTCGGCGGAAAAATGAGAAACTTGGTTATCCATTCAAACTAATCCTGGCCGCTCTTTCACGGAATTTGGTTTCATTTTGCCCGCGCTGTTTTTTCACTTCACCGACACCACTGTGCCCACTCAGGAGCTGGTCGGTCGGCCGATCTCATTAAAAAGTAAAATATTGATCGGGGATGTCTCTGAGTGCCTGCGCCAAGCGGATGTGGTGTGGCCCTGCCGCGGTAGACAATGATGTCGTCATTAAAAACAGCACGCACTGGAAGCGGTGTTGGCCAAACATCCCCGCGCCGAAAAGATTCACACTGTACATGATATAATTGGGGTCACACACGACAACACCGACCCCCCCCTCGACTACTACTGCGAACACTTGGCAGGAGCCTGCCTGAAAATGAGTTTTGAGACTCGGAAAGGCTCTTTCGGGTAATGTACTGTATGTACGTGGAACTTCTTTCGCACCGTATGTAGCCAACTGTGCTAATAGGAGGTGCGGCTCGACAAGCAGATCAATAATATGAATAGAATTATGGGAACTGCAGCATGTCGGTACGCGAGTGTGAATTAAATGACTGCCCCCTACTCAATATGTTGCCGCCGCGACCCTCACAAGGACAAGCGGATTGAGAAACGAAGATAAAGATGCTAAACTCGCTCGACTTGAGAACTGTTTAGTCACAGGCCTGGATTCGAACCCAGGCTCTCAGCGGTGGCGGCTCAGGGCTCTGACCTCTGAGCCACCAGGCCTGCTTCACGTGCGAGAACTATGACAGATTCACAGGCGGCGGAAACCGAGAGCCGTCGACGTCGTCACGTTCACGTCGCCTTGCGAAGATCGAGTAGAAGGTCATCACGGTCAATGCCGTTGATGCCGCCACCCCTCGCTTCCGTCCTTCTGTCCAATCATACAACTGTTGCACGATTCACACCCGACCTCTTAACGTCCCGCCACCACCGACATCTGGCTCGAGGTCTTTCCCCTGTTACAAGAATTGACTCAAGGACCACTCTTGCAGTCTCATCTCCATCTGGCTTTAGGTTTTCCCCATGGTCGCCAACCTCTGGGTGCCAATGCAATGCCTGTTTCAGTGACCTCCTCCCCTCCACTCTGTACACGTGTTTCCACCCATCACGTGTCCTGTTCACATCTACAGCAGTCTCCATAAGCCACAATCTTGCCCCAGCTTCTAAGGCCGACAGACAGCGTAAACTTACGTATGATGAAATAACAATAGGTTTACCGTTTATGGCAATAAAACAGGTGTTAAGATGTACAAACACCAACAGATACCTTTTGCAAGGCATCAAGTCTGCATTAACCACACGTTCTTGCGGAAAAACACGCACGACGATCTTCTTCCGCACCGTACGGAGGTGAAGGGACAACAAACTGAACGCAAAAAGCAGTTCTCAGAATTTTTTAAAACCCCTCCAACGCGCGCTAGTAAGCGTGCGGACGCGGCGGCGAGCGGCACCTGCTCCTGCATGAGCTTCAGCTTGAGCTCCTCTTTCTCCTTCTCCTGCTTGGCGCGCTGAGAGCGCTCCTCCTCGTCCAGCTTCCTCGCTCGAGACACGTGGTACTGCGCTTGGCTCAGCAGGTCGGCGCACTGCCTGCGCGCCCACGCACGAACGCAGGGTGTTAGCGAGCGCCCGTTACGACGGTGTCGAGCGGTTGCAGGAGGGCGTGGGCGAGTGACGGTGGGGTCAATGCCACGCGTACGCGAGGGGTTGTTCGTTGTGCTCGTTCGTGTGGAAGTAGCTTGGAGTGAATGCGCAAAAGTAGTGGAAGACAAAGGCAAAAGTCCACCGTATAGCCTTCACCATGCTGGCTGGGCAAGTGCTGTGAGCGAGGATCACCGATGAAGGCCAACACAGCTCACGATGGGGTGGTGCGGCCAGAGCCACGTCCGGCCGCATTCATCTCCCGCAGTCTTTATGTTTAAGCAGCGCATCAGATACTTATTTGGGAGGCCCAGGAATAGTTCAGGTATCCGTCACCAATGTTGGCAGTGAGCGGGCATCGAACTTTGGTCGTCGGATTCGTAGTGCAGTGCGCTAACCGCTACGCTGTCACTCCACGATCGACACACGACCCTCACACACACGCACTACACTCACACGTGATACTGGTAGGAACCTCCTGGTTACACCAGCCCACAGGGGATTATTGTGTCCGTCGTGCAGGGAGGGGCTGGGTGGGGGAGGGTGGGGAGAGGCTGGGTGGGGAGGGTGGGGCTGGGTGGGGAGGGGACGGTGGGGCTGGGTGGGGGGTAGGAGGGAGGGGTGGAGCTGGGTGGGGAGGGGCTGGTCACCCCGTGGTGCCCTTATAAAACTCAACGCTTAACCTACTCACGCCGGCTTGTGCCCGCCCTCAGTCGGGCATATTTGCGGAATTTCACCACGCCGCCGTTGACCCTGGCCATTGACCGAGCAACCCAACGTTCCTACCCGCTCCCTCCGCAGGAATGTGATTAATTCAGCTCTGACCTGGCTTCAGCTGCCGCCTGGGCCAAGTCGAACTTCATGCGGTCGCCAGACTTGCTCAGGTAGCTGAAGTACCTGCAACACAACAACGCGCACACCGCTTGCAGCCAGCTGAGAGAACGATGAAAATGATTTCACCCAAGAAAATATCAAGGAGTGACAAGGAGAGGGGGGGTCCCTGCTACGTTTTTTGAGAGTTTGGTTTTGTGTGGGAGGAAAACTCGGAGAGCCCGGAGAACACCCACCGCGTGTACGAAGGGGGACAATGTTCGACAGCGTTATCTCCTGGCCACACCTCACAGCCCCACGGCTACCACACCCGGCAAGCCCTGGTGCTCACCCATCGTAGGTAGTAACCGGGCTTAACCTTTCCTGAGCTTCTGAGATCTGATAGGGAACAGTCGCATTCAGGGCGATTCAAAGCGATTCTGACACGTTAAGTAAGCGACGGGAAACTCATCAGGCAGTGGAAAGTGTGCAGCTTGTGCCAAATGGGACCCACGGAGACCAGGGAGGGTTGGTCCACACGGAGACCCAAGGGGAGGGGGCAATGACCGCTAGTGCTGAACGAATGATTCTTAACAAGTTGTTGAGTGCCGAGAAGTACTGTTTAAACCAGGTGAGAGATGTAAAGAGACCAGGTTAGGGGTCTAATTTGCAAGAGTGGCCTCGATCACCGAAATGGCAAAGGTAAAAACAAAGGTTAAGTATGTAGAACAAATCACCGAAGTAGAAACAGGAGCAAAAACAATCCTGTTACAGAAGAAAGTGAAAAACAGTGCACAAACATGAACCAATACTGATTCCGAAGACATTTTTGAGTTAAGACCTCAGAACGATCCAACCAAATGTTTGTTGTTAAACCCCTGCACCACCCGACATTGCCAAACACGTTCATATGAACTATTGTAGCTCGCCTATCAGTTGCTCGAAGGAACAATTCCCGCTAAAATGAGATACGGCGCTCCGTTTAATACTGCTCCAGCCAAGCATCTTCAGATCAGAAACCAGGTGGCCAAAATACAATCCTGGAAGCATAACACAGTTGTCATAGTGTCCGACTGCTTCCTGAAGCATCATTTCCAGACCTCGTATTAAACCCACAACCCTGCCCCCGCCTCCCCCCCACGCCCCCCCCCCCCCCCCCCCCGCTCCACCCCCCCACCTCTGCGCCAGCTCGAGCTCCTTGACGGCGCTCAGCACGGCCTTGAGGTTGCTCTTCTCGTCACGCAGCACCGACGTGGCGAGACGCTGCAGCACCAGCGCCACGTTAAACATGAGCACGCTGTCGCTGGGCGCCACGTGCCGCGCCTATTGGGGTCGGCGAGGTCAGCAGGTGGGGGGAGCGGTGAGGGGGGGGAACGCAGCAAGGAGAAGAACGTCAAGAGTCGCCACTGGGAAGTTCAGTGAACCCTCCCCCGTGTGTGCACGCGTGGGCATGCGCTCTTGCCTTGAGAAGGGTTTGCTTGCACTCGGCCAGCTTGCCGCACTTGAAGTACGCCCGCGCCAGGAACAGGAGGACCTCCGTGTTCTGACACTTGAAGAACTTCTTGAGGCAGTTCTCGTACTGCGGATATCAATCGCGAAGAACGATCAACCAAGGGCAGCGGCGCCTTTGTGCGCAGGTGAATGTGGAGCGGTTCTCAGCTCTGTAATAACGACGAAAAAGGATGCAAATACACACACGACATCGACACTTGTACCCGCCAACATGGGCTGTTGGGGGGGCAGGTGCTGCTAGCGAGCACCTATGAAGGCGCAATAGGTGTTGGCGTGGCCGGGACCACGCCCGGCTGCCTTCATCGATCATGTTTTTGTATTGTTTGTTGTTGGAATGTTTTTACCCGCCCCAACTGGACATCTGTGAAAAAGAGCTTTATGGCTTATCAGATTCCTCCAGGATAAATATTCTGATTCTGATCTCCCCAGTGTTGGTGTTCATACACCGTACTAGTTAATACTATTCCCCACACATGTATAGTCACTCGCTAGCACGCACTCACACGTACACACGCACGTACACACGCACATACACAGGCACATACACACGCACACGCACACACACCGCACCATTTGCACGGCACTGATGAACTGCTTCTGCTCCACGTAGATGTGCGCCAGGTTGAGCCACACATCGCACACGTCCGCCGTGGCCTCGCGCACCTGGGCAAACACGTCCCGGGCCTCGCGGATGCAGCCCTTGTGGGCCAGCACGGCGCCTGCGACATGCGCACGCACACACGATGGCCGCGTCACACCTCCCCGTCACTGGCACGTCTTAGCGGAGCCGGCACGGGGCCCTCACCGTACGGGTGGGTTTCCCCACTGGCTATCTTCTGTGCCGAGCCAGAACCCGAGTGGAGTTGTGTGTAGTTTTCCACTGGTTACATGCCGTGCCAAGCCAGATCTGAACCATAATACGCTGGCCCTACAAGACATCTGAACCTGGCTCAGTGCCAAGCAGGGGCTAGGGCTAAAGGCATGTTCATTGCGTGTGACGTCAGTCGGTGCACCGTACAACCGAGCCGCACCGGGGCTACGCCAAGCCAGCCCCGCGTGCCTTTAGGAGGCCCTTGCCACGCTGTTTGACTTCCGCAGAAGTCGAGCCGCGCCACTGACATGCAATCGCATGCAGCGAATGAGTCCAGATGAGTCCAGATGAGTGTGAATGACGCGTCGACGCCCGAGTCCTCGCCGACGCCACGCACAACGAATGCGTCGCTTTCCCCCACCCCTGGCGCGGCTTAGCCCCAAGCCAGATTGAGACATCTTCTTGCGAGGCCAGCGTAGCGAGCGGTTTGGTTCGGGGGGAATGGCTTGGCAAATAGCCCAATGGACAACCACCCCGTAAGTGTGACGAGGGCGGTTCGGCTCGGATACGTTAATTAAGCTAAACTAGATTTATTTTACCAGGTGAGGTCCACTGAGCTATATACAGCTCTTTTGCAGAAGCGACCTGGCCACAAATGATAGTTCAACGAAGTGGCTTAAAATCACGTGGAAATTTATAACAGCCAAATATGTTGATTCTAAATGTGAAGGGAAAAAAGCGGAGGACCCGAAGAAAAATCCATGCGAGCACAGTGAAAGAGGGACACTGTAAACTCCAAATATACAGGAGTCAGGGTCGGGATCGAATCCACGACCTCCTGGATACTAGGCGAGGTATCCCGGCTTCGGATCTGGATTCGGCCGCCCACGATTAAACCATGTCTCACCGATTCCATTAGCCGCGTAAAGGTTTTTGGGGTCGTTCCTCAAAACCTGTTTGTAGATGGCCAAAGCACGATCCTGATGACGTTTTTCCTGGAAAAAACACAACAGCCAAATATTCGCACAGACTTGTTACTTAATTTTACTTTCCATTTAACTAGCACATTAAAACGAACACCACAAGCATAAACCGTGTTAAACGTACACACTACGCACAGGTTCAAAGACAAAAGTCAAAAGAGCGAGTGTGCGATTGTGCTCGTACATCGAGGCGGCCTTAGTTTTAGACGGACATCCCACTTTCCTATGGCCATAAACCAAAAAGAACCACAACGTGTTCACGAGGCGTCAACGTCAATCCATCTCTCTCTCTCTCTCTCGCCTTCTCCTTGTCCCGTGTGGGCTGGTGCAGCGTCTGCAGCCACACGTTGCCCAACGCCAGCATCGAGTAGGCGTCGTTCTGCGTCGCCGGCTGCTTCAGGATTCGCTCAAACTTTTTCTGCCCCGGCTGCCACTCCTGCTTGGCGAGGTGAAGGTTCCCGATGAGGGACCAGGCGTCTGGGTGGTCCTGCATGGAAAATAACCGCACGCAACAGGCGTGCTCGATCACCATCACCATGCCGTGCACGCGTGGCACGCGTAGCAGGCGTGTGCATTGCTCTCAGCCTTGTCTAGACCACTAACCAAACAGATTAACAACGGTCAATGGGTGTGTGCTGCTCATAAACATCCAATATGCCTGACTTCCTGGATCTTGTCCTGACGATGGCTGATGCTGTTTCAATTGAAACATCATGTATATATTTGCCAAATCTATCTGTGAGAACTATTCTTCAATTTACCAGTGAGTAAGCTCAAACAATAATAACTGGCGTCGTTAAATGGGGCAATTTAATTACTTTGGCTGTGTCTGGTGGTGGAGGGTTATTTAGGCCATTAAGTGGCCTTACCCAAAAACCAATTAATGGAATCGGAAGAAAAACATGAATAAAAAAACGTTATCGTTACTGAGGCTCCCACAAGGCCATGCGGGAGGGCGTGTTGTACAGTTTGGCACCAGCCATCATAGAGTGGCAGTCATATCACTACAGTTCTCTGCGGTAAGTAAGATGCCTTTGAAAACAAAGGCGCTACACGCCTCTGTAAAAAAAATGTACGCCGAAACGCCGAGATTCAGCGGTGAACGGGACCAACCCGGCAACTAGCAGTCGTCTCAAAACGGGAAAAGTCAAACCTGGAGAATACGGTGCTATCGGCCGAGAAAATGAAGAACATCTCGCGACGGGTCACCTGGTTGATCTGCAGGGCCTCCTTAAACCAGTCGGAGGCCTCGTAGAAGTTCCCCTTGTCTCTCGCCATGCAGCCGAGACGCAGGTAGCCTGTGCGGCAAAGTCGGGGTGGATTTCCTGTTCAAATCAAATCTGTTCGTACATTTGGCCTTCGCCCCATTTCTTATTGCGCAAGGCTGTCACGAAGGCGCTGCATGTTGCGCGGGTAGGATTTAACGAGCATTGAGGTGGTGCTTTTCATCCGTTTACAGCCCCTAGGCCAGTGGTGGAAAGAGCACATTGTTACAGCGGACGCGAGTTTTATGAACCCTAGAGGGATGATGGTCCGAGTCAATTTCTCAAACATACAAACGCAGAGAACAAACTCAATGGATGGACAGACGGACGGACGGGCAGAGAAACGGCTGGACGGACGGACGCACGGAGGGAGGGGGGGGGGGGGGGTGAGACTCACAGTCGACGTAGTTGGGATGCTCGCGTAGGATGTTCTTGTAGTGCTGTTCTGCGCCGTGGTAGTTGCACGTGGACTCGTGCAGGCGCGCCAGGTTGTACGTGCTCGTCACCGAAATGGCGTTGTAGTAGTGCTCGTCGTGCTGAGCCTCGGCCTTCGCCCTGTCCAGCGACGCCGCGTAGTACTTCTGCTCGCGAACGCACGCGAGCACCCGCAACACGTTTCAGTGTGTGTGCATACACGAGGATACGTGGACACAGGCACACGCACGTGTAGCCACACACACATGCCGTGTGCACACAGAAGGGTATGCGCAAGGGCAGAAGTGTACGGGCACACACACGGCACAAGTGTGTACACCTACAGGCGTGCACACACAGACTGCCAAGCAATTTAACCCATTGGTCCTATACAGAGACAATGATGACGATAACATTGGCAATGATAACGACAATCATAACAAGGAAGATAAAAATGACGATATTAATGATGATTACAACAATCATGATGATGACAACGATGACGATTTGACGGCGTCGATGACGACGATAACGGCGACAGTGTCAATGAACAAACGGTGTCAGTAATGATCGCAACAATGACGACGATGGCAACAATGACGATGGTAACAATGACGATGACCGTGCCGTCACTGCAATGAAGGTGACGACGACGACTCTGGCGGCACCTTAGCCTCCCCCAGGTTTCCCAGGCGGAAGTGCAGCGCGGCGACGTTGTTGAGGATCTCGGGGGGAACGTCGGCCTGCACCTTCTCCTGCAGGATGCGTGTTGCCGTGCCGTAAGCCGACAGGGCGCCCTGGGGGTGGGGGGGAGCAGGGGGGAGACGCACGCGGCCGTCACAAAGTCGAACCCCACGTGTAACCTTTCGACAGACTATAGGCAAGTTGCACCTATTAAGGACAGCACGGCACGCGAGGGAGGTGCGGTGCGACAGCACCGTGCGCCATCACACGCAAACACGCACGCACGTATGCATGTATGTTAACTTATTTTGCACCATACGTAGCTAACCGTGCTACTCAGAGGACACGCACATGCGTGTACTTGGCTAGTGTTAATACCGATAGCTAAATATGCTCATAATGAATAACATAACCAATTTTTTTGTATATGATTCTGCAGCCTTGATTGTAATTCATAGGCCAACTATAAAACGCCTGTCGCTGCTGCTGACTCCAATATTTACAGGAACTTATCGATCTTTATACACCAATGAGGGCCCTGAGATCTTCGAATTGTCTTCATCCGAGTACTCGGAGGGCAAGGCTCACTTCCTGGGGTCATCGGGCTTTTGCTTATATGTAGATCCCAAGCTTTGGAAGGCTTTGCCTTTGCTAACAAGACAATCAAAATCGTTATACTGGTAGGAACCTCCTGGTTATACCAGCCCACAGGGGATTATTGTGTCCGTCCGTCCGTCGTGCATCCAAAAATGGGAGGGGTGGGGCTGGGTGGAGAGGGGAGAGTGGGAAGGGGTTGGGTGGGGAGGGTGGGGCTGGGTGGGGGGTGGGAGGGGTGGGGCTGGGTGGGGAGGGGCTGGTCACCCCGTGGTGCCCTTATAAAACTCAACGTTTAACCTACTCACGCCGCCTTGTGCCCGCCCTCATAGTTGGCCATATTTGCGGAATACACCACGCCGCCGTTGACCCTGGCCATTGACCGAGCAACCCAACGTTCCTACCAGCTCCCTCCACAGGAATGTGTTTTAAGTCTGTCTTGAAATTTGACCTCTGTTAACTGAACATTTGCTCCTAATTCTGGCAGTTTATCCTGTTTCAATCCATTTATTGCTTTCCATACAGGGGGCACATTGGGGTCTACGGATGAAATGCACCTCACAAATGTAAATTATGATTAATGAGACTGACGAACCTGTATGTCGGATTGCTCAAGGATCTGAGCCAATTCAATCCAGGCTTCCACATCATCGGGGTACTGCTCCGTGACCTTCTTGAGGTGACCCTATGAACCGCACACAACACATAAAACAAAGACAACGATGATGCCATCTTAGAGACCATGTGGGCAAGTGCTGTTAGGGAGCACCTATTCATTCGAGCCAGGAAGGAGGATAAGTCGATAGAGTCAATTGACTCGAACCTTTAATTGATGCCTCGGGTCCATTTAAAAATGACAGCCGCCCAGATACCCAGCCTCGCAAAGGAGGGAAACCCACTACGAGGCAAGCCTGGCACGACTGATAAGACCAATGATGTCACCAAGCCTCGCCCATCAACTCCAGTCCAGCGGTACACACAATTACTAATCCATTTACAGCCCAGCTCTGAATAAAATACATTGAACGCTGCCCCTTACACGCACGAGGCCTCGTACCTAATGGTGAATTTTAGTACGGACAGTCCGGAACGCTGTTCTGATATTTATTTTGCCATGGCATTTCAATCTCCCCTGTGTTTGTGTCTGCATTATACTATTTCTGTCATCTTGGGATCATAGGATTATATTTGAAAAAAACTCAAGTGATTTCCTGCTCAAACGAACATCTCCAGTTTACAGCCCTGAGCCAGTGAGGGAAATTCCACATTCCTATGGCAGGGGCGAGGCTATACATAGGACAACTGCTGTTGACTTCTCCACAAAGTATTATTAATTTTATCGACCCCAAAGAGATGTTGGGCTAAGTTAATCCACCGAAAAGGATTAGAAACTCCTTCCCATTCCGAGCCACTCGCTCAACCGCTGAGCCACCTGACACCAAATTGACAGGAATGTAGCGGTCGTACCAGCACATGCCGATAATCCCTACTCCATACCGCAGCTCTTCAAGGATTCCGTAACCGTGTGAGAGAATTGAGCAACAATGCTCGGTTACCTTGGCGGTCTCTCTCTTCTCCTGGTCGTTGCTGGTGGCGTAGAGCGAGCCCAGGATCTTCATGGTCTCGTAGTTGTTGGGGTAGGCCTTGAGCACCTTCTCGAAGCAGCCGGCCGCGTTGTCCCGGTCGCCGCGGTAGATGTACATCTGGCCCAGGCCGAAGTAGGGCAGCAGGAAGTTGGGCGAGGCGAACTGCGTCGCCTGGTAGTAGTACTGGAAGGCCTGGTCGTAGTCCCCCTGGGACGGAGAGTTTGGCACGGGCGAGAGTAGACGTCGGCTCAATCGAACGACCGGGAGGTCGTCGCGAGGAAGAAAGGTAACAATTCACAACCACAACGACCCAATGATTTGATGGGTCAGGATTTTTAGCGAGCGATTTGTCAGCTCCATGACCCAACATCGAGGAAGGTTGACGAATGTCGTGGTCAGCGATATCTACTGAAAACGATCGGAAGGGCACCAAGGAAGCATTTAACGATTTACCATTACCCCTGTAACATCCACCCAGCGATTTGATTAATTGTCAGCATATGGGCGAGGGATTTGATCATCAATACTCTGGCCCAACGATGAGAAAAAAGTGTTACTCATTTGTATCAGCCCCAGAGGGATGATCGGTTAAATCAACCCCCAACCAGGATTTGACCTCGCCAATTTCCCAATATGAGCTGCTCGCTCTACTTCGGAGCTACCTGCCCAGTGAGAAGATACTTGGTTATAATCGTAAACACGTCTACTCGTGTTAAGAGTCTTGCGGAGACTCGCGTTGGGATCCAACAGGAAGTCTGCAGCCGGACAGCTCGCTCGCCTGCCCACTCGCCTGCCCACCAGCCCACCCGTCCACCCACCTGCCACCCGCACACTCGCCCACAAATTCGCCCACTTGCACACCCACCCGCCTGCACGCCCGCCTGCACGCCCGCCTGTACGCCCGCCCCCCCACCAAATCCCCCACCTGCTAGCACTGTACCGAGGCGGCGACAGTGGTACCTGCACGTGGAACGAGCGCGCCAGTTGGTAGCAGCTCTCGGCCTGCATCGCCTCCACGTCCGTGTTGTGGAACGCGTGCAGTGCCAGGTGCTGCACTTTGCTGTAATCCTGCACGCGCACACACCGGACACAAACATTTCCCCTATAGCCTTAGCGGACAAAATACTGTTAACGGGCACCTATGGAGGAAAAACGAGTGATGCTTGCACCACGGCCTTTGTCGGCCCGTTGGTCACGTTTACGCATCGCACCGGATATTTATTTAAGACCGAGTGAAGGTGCGGGACGAGTTCATTATCATTTATGCTTGATTGCTGTTGTTATGCTTGTTCATTTCAGAAAGCCTTACCATGTCTTAAGATCTTTTTCAGGAGGGTCCTTTCAAGTTGTCGCAATAAGGGGGAGATGTTACTGTCTGCAATCCCAATTGAGTAATTTGCACGTCATTTTTCAGCATGGGGATGCTTGGCCAATACCGGTTACATGTTTTTTAGCTTTTGGAGGAAACTGGAGAATCCGAAAGAAACCCACGCAGAACAGGGAGGGAACATACAAACTCAACACAAAAAGGCGCCCTAGTCAGTAATCGAACCCAGGCCCTTCTTGCCATGAGGAACGAGTGCTACCACTGTATCACAATGGTTCACCCCACCCCCCTCCCGTGCCACCGACGAAGGACACCCTCTCTCATTCATACAAGATCGTCTCGGTGACGGACCTTCTTGAAGAAGAAGTGATTGGCCAGGTGGTTGAGGACCATGGGGTTGCTGCTGTCGATGGTGTAGGCCTTGGACAGCAGCTGCACGCCGTTCTTGATGGAGTCGGCCTGTGGCGACACGAGTAGTGTGCGGACAGCGACTCGCTTAACATGCAGTCAGCAACACGAGTAGCGCACGGTCCGCGACACAAGTAATGCCTGATCAACGACTCCAGCCTCTCTCACGTGAGGGACGTGATGCCACCAAGCCGACAACGCTTCAACAAGGTGCCCCAACCCCACATGAGAACTAGACAAGGTCCTCTTTTACTCAACATTGCTTAAGACATTTCCACGTTTATCCTATTTTCAAGTCGTTACCGATAATGGAGGGAAAAAAACCCGATTTTAACAACCCTACTTCTTAAGCCTGGCGCATGGCAGAGGTCGCAATCGGGTACCCGATACCCGTAACCTACCCGATACCCGGCTACTCGTACCTAGCCGGGTACGGGTACCCGTTTGCGACCCTGGTGCGGCCGAGTACGGGTAAGGAATCAAAACCCGTTTGCGACCTCTGGCGCATGGGCCCCTCCGGCCTGTGGGCCCCGATCGGACACCCGGCACACGTCGTCGTCGCCTCTCTCTCTCTACCTCCTTCTTGTTGAGCTCGAGGATGGCGAGGCCGACGAGGGCACCCACGCACTTGGGGTTGAGCTCCAGCGCGCGCATGAACGCGAGCTGCGCCTTCTCCGGCTTGCTCAGCTTCACGAAGCAGTGGCCCATGCCCAGACGAACCTCCGCTGTCGGTTCACACACGGAGCGCTAATGTTAGCGAGCGAGCAATCGATGTCACTGTCGCATTTATTTATAAAGCGTTTATCTTACAAATCACCTTGTGTGCGGGTTCCCTTCCTCAGTTCTCCATACAGCTGCTGTGCTAGCAACCTGATTTAATCTGTACCTATCACGTTACCGACCCGAGTGATTGTGCCCATACAGCAATCACTTGAAGAGAGCAACCTACCTGGGCAGTTGGGGTTAGTGCGTAACGCCTTCTTGTAGTAGGCGAGCGCCCCGCGGAAATCCTTCTTGTTGAACGCGATGCACGCCTTGCCTGCGCACGGGGACACCAACAATCTCAGCAGGCATTTAACACTCTCGCAGTCATTCCTACCCACAGTCGTTCCTACCCTCCAATTAGCTCGTGCAAAAGAAGCTCCACATACATACATACATACTCGCTCACAGCTGAGAGTCCTTACCGAGCAGCGCGGGGATGTTGCTGGGCGACTGGTTGAGCACAAAGTGGAACTGTGCGTCCGCCTGCTCCATCTTCTCTCCCTCGAGGAGGCAGTAGCAGGCTCGGCCGAGCAGATGGTTCTATCGCGCGGAGAATGCGAGAGGGAGAGGCAGCCGTGGCGTCGCGACGTTAGCGCGGGGGACTCGCCGCGACGGGTTAGCGAGCGGCGAAGAGCGTCCACGATGGTGGACGATAGACAACCAGGTGAACAAGCGACATGGAGAGAAAGACAGGCTGTGTGGAGTGGATTTGAAAAAATAAAGTGAAGTTGTTTTGGTCAACAAGGTGACAACTCAAGAGAACAGGATCATTCGTATTTGCAAGAGTGATCTGGGAGATCAATATAACAAAAGAATAACAAATAAAGGACAGCAATGAAGCAGCAAAAATAAGTTGAAAACACTGCAGGAACATTAAACAGTGTCCAATAACAAATTACGTGGAGTGTAAGATCGCTTGGGTAGATCATTTCCAGCCTGAGCAGAGTACAATACAAATTATGCTACAGCAACGTTGAACAAAAACTGGGTGACTATTTCACTAATATATAAAGAGACAAGGAAGTCGTGGGCCACTTGAGATGAGGTCGCGGGCTTCATCTGGCCCATGAACAATGGGTTCCTCACCCCTGATCTACAGCGGGTGCCCAGCATCCCTATGGAGCATGGCGGGGACGACGACTCACCTGGTCGTACATGATGATCTTATCGGCCATGGTGTAGAGGAGCGTGGCCTGGGTGAGCAGCTCCTTCTTGACATCCTTGTTTTTCTCGCGTCGCGCCTGCTGCACGTAGTAGGCGGCCAGCGTGTCGAGGCACGTCATCTGGTCCTTCTCGTGGTCGCGGTAGTCCAGCGTACCGTCCACGCGCGCCGCCTCCAGCAGCTTCACAAAGTCCTCCGGCTTGCCCTGCCGGTAGTACTCCAACTGCACAAAGGCAAAGAATCCCCGTATAGCCTTAATGGACTGTTGGCGCAAGTGCGGTTACCGAGCACCTATGAAGGCTGGCACGGCACACGAGGGGGTGGGTGGACAACACCATGCCCGGCCACCTTTGTCTCCCCAGTGGCGATGTTCACACATCATACCAAGTACTCATTTGAGGCCGAGTCGACCTAGAGGAGTCCAGGACCAGTTCAGACAATCGTAACTGATCGTGGCCATGAGTGGGAATGGAACTCGGGTCGCCGGGTTCATAGCACAATGCGCTAACCACTACACTTCCCAATACCCGCCATTTTCCACCATGGCGCCTGTGCTAGGCCAGATGCACTTTGAGGCCACGTGAAGTGTCGAAGGCTCGCTGACAGGAGGTCACAGGACAGACCCAGCAGGTGCCATGGGTTGGCTGACTGAGATAACTGTTAGATGCACCAGCTGTACCCCCTACTGTGCCAAGATGTACAATTCCCCCCCCCACTAGTCACATAAAATCACATACCTTCACATAAACGCACATACAGATACACACACGTTTAAAAAAACAAAGTCGTCCTGTGTGCCCGGCAGGTTAGTTCTCCAGCTTCTCATACAAATGGACAGCTACCTAGAAATGCTTAAACACAAACACACACACATTTACACAGACAAGTCACGGGCACTGTCGTGCGGGGTGGGAGAAGAAAACGCAGGTGGCTCAGGGCGAAGCCCCGGGTCTAACGCCTGTCTCACCGCGAGCGCGATCCATATGTGCAGCTGCGTGTGCTCCTGCTTGAGAATGCTGATGACTTCGTCACCCTCCGGCAGCTGATCAAAGTCGAGCTCTATCACCTGCAGCACACACACACACACACGAGAACATAAGAAGGGTTACAAATTATACGGGGGTCATTCAGTCCATCAATGTATGTTGAACCTCTTTCGCACCGTACGTAACCAACCGCGCTAATCGGAGGTGCGGGGGAAAGACAACAAACTAAGCAGTTCTCTTTTGTTTGTAGCAGATGTATTGTCTCGTCTCATTAAGGCTTTTCATGAAGTCCCCGTGAACCAATGTTCACAAGACGTATGGGCAGCCTCTTCCAGAACTCCAATGTGTATAGAACAACGCGCTCCTGAACTTTCCCACACGCAGCATTCATCTACGGCGTCCGATTCTATTCTTCGACCGAGACGTTTAGGATTCTAGACTGCGGAGATAATGCTGAGAGTGAAACGCCTATTAGGGCCAGCACTCGAGACGACAGTGTGACTAGCACCCACGCACGCCGGATCATGTCTGTGTTGATATTTACACGGTCCAGGGCAAGTTCGTGACAAGGACGTGCCACTGATTTTGACCATGGGCAGGAATTAGCCTCAGCCATTGGCCATAATCCCTTCTCGTGCTGTGTCCCGTCCAACATTCCTCCTGTAGAGATGCGGTATCCAATGCCCACAATCTCAAGTCCATGAGTTTCCCTATTTCTCTGTCTCTCAATGCAATTACAAACATTCAATGTCCATTCTAGATTTGAAGTTTTCGTGACTGCAAGGATCCATACTCTTTGGTTCTTTCGGTAAAGTAACGTAGGTGAAATTTTTTTAAATAAATAAAAGTTAATTTAATCAAGGACGTTTCGGGCGCAACACAAGCTCCCATCATCAGGTGGGGACAACCACAGCAAGCAACCTAAGAGTATGAATTCTTGCAGTCACGAAAGCTTCAAATCTAGAAGAAACAACTGCTTGCTGTTTCTTGCTGTGGTTGTCCGCACCTGATGCGTTGCGCCTGAAACGTCGTGATTTAATTTACTTCTATTTATTTTGAATTTTTGCACCTACGTGACTTTACCGAAAGAACCAAAGAGTATTCACTGTCCATATTTTTTAATCCGATGTCATCACCCTGGTTTGGAGGCGAGTCTTACTTGCCGGAGCGTCTTATAATCTAGGACAAGACACGCGGCAATAATAAACTATTATCATCTGCGGCCAGGTCGCTTCTGAAGAATAAGTTAATAGCTCAGTGGGCTTTACCTGGCAAGATAAACAAAACATTGTTTTTGTTGGATTTGTATATTTTTTTTGCAAGCGATTTGTTTGTAAATGTTGTGAATTTTTTCTATAACATATTGGTGTGCTGTACTAGCAACGAATAGGCACGTTCTGTTTACCAATTGGCTGCGTCGGGTGGTGGCGGGTTTAACGACACACCATTTAGATTTCAGCTATCTAACCCACAAACACTTGTACTGTATTGTAAGAGATTTGTTTACATTTCCTATACTTTGCACTCCTATCGTCTTATGTTGTATTACTTATAGTTGTTGCTGTGACGTTTTGCACCCCCCCCCCCCCCGTGGCCCCCATTAGTTGACCTCTGCGTGAAAAAAACCCCAACACAAAGAGCTTGAATTTCGATTTAAAGCTTTCGTGACTGCAGGGATTCATCTTCTTGGTTCTTTCGGTAAAGTCACGTAGAAGGGAAGTTAATAAAATAATAAAAAATAAAACATAATAAAATAATTCTCACGACGTTTCGGCCACAACGCAAGCAGCCGTCCTCAGGTGAAGAAACAGGTCTGAGCTTTACAGCTCATCAGATTCCGATGTCAAGTTCCCCCCCACCCCCCCTCAGTAGCGACTCGATTACCTAGTCCGCATAAGCGAGCGCGTGCCCAATCGCCAGCCTCCCATTGGCCCGCAAGGCGACCACGTGCGCGCGGCTTCCGCCAATCCCGGCGGGCGGCCAACGACCCGAGCGCCGTCCCCCTCTTATCCGAGCTACGAAATTAAAATCGAGCGTAGAAGCACCCCCCCACCACCACTCCGCCAGCCGTCAAAACGTGAAGACAACGCGGACGAAGCGCGTCCACTTTTAAAGTCGCCACCCGCTGAGCCCTCTCCCGACTGTATCCCACGCGATGAGGGGGTGAGGGTGGCGGTGAGGAGGGGGGTAACACGCGCATTGACATAAACAAAAACCCCCTCTTCGATAGATGTTTCCTCACCACGCGCCACCTCACCACGTAACCGCCTCACCACGTAACCTCCTCACCACGCAACCGCCTCACCACGCAATCGCCTCACCGCACCGCACCGCTCACCTCGTCCGTGTCCCTGAGCGGGATCTCGATGGAGCCGCGCGACATCTCGAGACGCTGAAGTGTGGGCCCGAGGCTGGCGCGGTGCCGTGTGGGTAGGACGAGGTTGGTGGGGGTGGGGTGAGCGGTTTGGGGGGGCGGCGGCACCGCGCGGTCACGTGGGCCGGATGTGACGTCACGCGGCTGTCCCAACACCGCCGGCCATATTACGTAGGGGTAGCGGGAGGCTTTCGTGGCCAATACAGGCAGAGAGGATGCTTCAGAAAATAGTTTTTTACACTTCTATGGGACTATCGTTTTTAATTGATGAAAATAACGGATAAGATACGCTGTCACGTGATAACAATTTTGTGTGTTGATAGCTTCAAAAAGTCAAGAGTCTCCACTTGTTCGCCATAATTGTCAACGCGTGCCTGGAGTCTTCTCCAGGTGGTCTACTGAGCCCGGAGGCGGCTAACTTCTTGTGGCAAGGCCGTATAAAATGTTTTTTATTGCTATGCTACAGTGAGGGAAAAAAGTATTTGATCCCCTGCTGATTTTGTACGTTTGCCCACTGACAAAGAAATGAGCAGCCTATAATTTTAATGGTAGGTTTATTTGAACAGTGAGAGACAGAATAACAACAACAAAATCCAGAAAAACGCATGTCAAAATTGTTATGAATTGATTTGCATTTTAATGAGGGAAATAAGTATACTTTTTTCCCTCACTGTATGGAGTGCCTGGGCAAGTATTGCTGCCACCTGCTGGTCTCTCACCTCAATCGACTCCCCTCAATGCATTATCCTGCCTCTTGTCTCTATTCCACTCCGCACGCTCTCCTACCTCTCCCCTGTCATCTCACTCTACTTCCCACCATACACTCTCTTACCTCTCTCCCTCTCATCTCAATCTACTCCCCTCCATGCACTCTCCTACCTCACCCCTCTCATCTCAATCTACTCCCCTCCACGCACTCTCCTACCACTCCCCACTCATCTCACTCTACTCCCCTCCACGCACTCTCCTACCTCTATCCCTCTCATCTCATTCTACTCCCCTCCACGCACTCTCCTACCTCTCTCCTGTCATCTCACTCTACTCCCCTCCATACGCTCTCCTGTCTCTCCCCTCTCATCTCACTCTACTCCCCTCCACGCACTCTCCTGCC
>CM025615.2:5765539-5788209 GCA_014621495.2 Entosphenus tridentatus | reverse complement strand
CCTCTCATCTCACTCTACTCCCCTCCACGCACTCTCCTGCCTCTCCCATCTCATCTCAATCTACTCCGCTCCACGCATTGAGAAGCATGAATGATGTTCTATCGATAGACACGTACAAAGAAGCCCAGCCAACCATCGCTCAGTGGGAGATCGCCCATTCTCTTCTGCTGCCCTCCCTGTTGTATATAAAAAAAGATCCTTACCTCAAGCACACTGTGGGCGCCCTGCCCCTGTTCAAATCTAGACTCAATTATTTCCCTTTTCCCTCTGCCTATGACTCACTTTCTTCTCTCTCTCTCTGCAAAATAAATACACCCACTGTTTTTGTACAGCATCTACTGAACGAGAGCGGTGGCATTTCGACGCTGTCTAAATTCAACCTGTACAAGGCATTTAATCTCACAGCTCACAACGGAATTAATCCCAATGGGCTCTCACATAATTAACAAATCAATTACATTTTGGGTCAATAAGGATTTGCTGACATTCAGGGCCCTTAAATCGATTAAACAAAACCAATCATGAAAGGTAAACAGTGGGGTTACTGATTACTTGAGGCCATCAGTAATCTGCGGTGGTGGCTACACCTGGAATCGAGAACTGTGGAGGCCAGGGTTGGTGGATCACACAAATGTTGTGAATCTTCTTTCCCCTTGGGGGTCTAAGAGGAAGGAATGTTTTACCCTGGCTCGCCAGAAGGCAGTACAGCAAATATGTGGACTCCACCTGCTCCATCTGTATGTGATAGAGTGTGAGAGGGGTCTCACACGTGGGGTTTCTGCGGTACCCCGGTTACCTCCAATATGCAAACACTAATGAATTGGCCGATAACACCTTCATACATAGAGGACCGCAGAGCTTGTAGGAAAGGGGGATTTGACGCAGGCTCGTCGCCTGAATGCTGGGTTTCCTGCTCGTCTGTGTTGTTGTTCTATCGTTCTGACATGCTCTTACTGGACATCTATGGAAAAGAGCTTTATAGTTCATCGGATTCCTCCAATAAAAAATAAATATTCTGATTCCTCATCACACCTCTGAGTCATCCTCTCTCTCTACGGGAGTGAGTGAATACTGTGGTGCGGCTTCGCGTTACAAGTTGACATTATTATTATTGAAGTTACACAACAATCTCGTAGTGCAGCTCATGTGCAGGAGGCCATGAGAGACGGCCACGGATTTGGGGAGGCCTTCATCCAGCAGTGGATCATGACAGTATTTTCAAAGTCCTTGCGTGCCTCAATGAGCAATTTGAGTTTTGTTTCTCTGCGTTGTTCAGACATTATTCGACAATCCTTTGACAGAGGGGAGGAGACCGTGGATAGTTGAAGAATAACGCGATAAAAAAGCTAGTTTAATATCGAAACAACAATACATTTTTATTTAAAGCTTTCGTGACTGCAGGGATTCATATTCTGGTTCTTTCGGTAAAGTCACGTAGAAGGGAAATAATAAAATAATAAAAATATTAACCAATAAAAATTCTCACGATGTTTCGACTGCAACACAAGCAATCATCACCAGGTGTGAAATCCACCGCAAGAAATTTTAAAACAATTAAAAATAATTATAAAAAAAATTCTTGCTGTGGATTTCACACCTGATGATGATTGCTTGTGTTGCAATCGAAACGTTGTGAGAATTTTTATTGTTTATATTTTTATTATTTTATTATTTCCCTTCTACGTGACTTTACCGAAAGAACCAGAATATCAACAACAAAAATGTTATAAAAGTGTGTTATGGTGTGGTGTGCACGGACAACAACGATGGTTTGTTCCACGTATCCAATTGCACGACGTTGCTGGTAGCGATAACGGCCTTCCTGCACATGTTTTGTTTTCCTTATTTTTAAATGTCCATTGCCGTGGCAACGCGAATGCGTTTCCATGGTAACATAATTATATATTTTTTTAAATGCGGATTTTTTTTTTGTTCACTCATATCCATGCGACGCGTCTTAGTTTACTACTCGAGCGGGTTTCATCCGGGCGAATAAATAAAAAATATTGATTTATGTTTTATTAAAAAAATATGTACTTGTTAAGCCGAAGTTCTCAACGACTGTGTTTTTTTTTAATACAGCCAATCAGCGAGCGAGAAAGGGCACGCACGTGACGTGACCACAAGCCACGCCTCACGTGTGGGGGCGTGGTTTATGCTAATGAGGCAGCACCAAAACATCGGCCACCCCACCCGCGGGCCATCGCAAGCCTCTTGAAGGGGGGATAAGTCGCTCACTCAAAGTTAACTGATTCAATCAGGGACAAAGAAAAACGCGTCGCGAACGATAACAATGCATTGTACGGGAATTAATATAATTGTTGAAGTTGTTAAACTTGTGAGTTACGGCGGAACTACTGCCTTAAAGATGTTAAAACGAACAACTATTTATCGGTTCACCCCCCCACTCCATCCCACCGTCAGTTGGTTTCGTCTAATTTATGCCGTGACGTCACGCTTTAAAGGGCGCATGCATTGATCAGCTGTTCCGTAGAGCCGCGTTGCTGGCAATCCACATGCGTGGTGACTGCTTTTGTTGTTTATGTTTTTTAAAACGCACCCTACAAATAATCATTGAATTTTAAACAGCCGGCACTAAAGCTTCTACGACGGTTTAAGAAGTCTCGCGCTTGAATCTCGCAGACACGAAGGTGAGAATGAACGCACGTGGTGCCGTATGTGTTGTATTTTACCCGTCTCGCGACCGCTAGTGTTTACGTAACAGTGCCGCTGATAACGATGGTGGTGGTGCTTGTTGTAAACAGACGAAGATGTGCTCCCATTGGCAGTAAACTAACCCCCCCACCTCCCCGTGTGTCACTGCCCCACGGCTATAAAGGTGACTTAGTGTGTCCTCTCCGCGCTGATTTGTAACCCAATTACTCCTCTCTCAATTAACTGCTGGGGATTTAATGTAGGGTGATAACTCTATCCGGGGTATATTGCAGAGTTGTGGACGGCTGGCTGATGTCCGTGAGGTTGGCTAACTGCGGAGTGCGACCAGTTCGGGCGGATATAGACAACATTAAATATAATAACTCCTTTTGTGTCGACATATTACAAAACAGTCATGTTTTATAGTCCATCATCAGCCTCATTGGTTGTTCAGACCATTGTAAAGTAAGCATGAGTTTCAGCAAGCAAACTTAGGACTGCTCTCGACTTACCGGGTCTCATCAGCAGTCATTCTTGCGGGGGAGGAGGGGGAGAGAACAGTTAGACATTGTGTTTAGTTTGTTCTTAAGCGCAACTCCGATTAGCATGGTTGGCTACGTACGGTGCATCCAGTACATTCACAGCCTTTGTTAACAATCCACTGCGCGATTGAGACTGGTAACGTCGTGGGTGTTGCTGCACGTAGCCTAAAGCACCTGTTACACGATTGATATTCACCCAGCCAAGCGCTGTCCAGGCTGGACGCCTGCTTGGCTTTCGAGATGTGATGAGATGGAGCGCATTGCGTGTGTCCGTGGCGTCTTGTATTTATGCAATACCCGGGACTGTACTTGGCGAATGTTCGTGTTTTGATGTCGCAACTTTAAACAGGCCGGCATGAAAAGCGATCCGTAATAGATCGCATGAATATAAATGTTGCGTCGTGAAACCCGCCGCCACCCAACACAGCCAATTGGTGAGCTTTGTCACGTAAACAGAACGTGCCAATTCGTTGCTAGTGTACAGCAACACTGGTGTGTCGGAAAGCAAAGCCACATTCGCGAAAGCCCACGTGTTAAACTTATTACAAGCGATGTTAAGTAGTTCCACGAGTCGCGTCGTGGTCTCGTGAAGTTCGCCGCTTTTTTTAAATATAAAATCGTTTAATTCAGCCGTGCCCAATCCACTGCTGGATGAACGCGTCCTCCCCAAGAGCCATCGCCAACAAATAGCCCACCACGAACTTATTTCATCGCTCCGTCTCCTCGGAAGACGTCCTCAAGGACCCGTTCCTTTGGTGTTAGCGTCGATATATGCGTGTTGAACTTCTTTCGCACCGTACGTAGCCAACCGTGCTAATCGATATGGAAGGCACGTGTCTCCTGTTTTTGTTGTCACGCCAATTAAAAGGCACCTGCACGAATATAAGCCAGTGGCAATCTTCATTGTTATTTAACACTCGAAACTAAACCATTTTTTTATTTGACCAGGTAATGGCCCACAGAGCTATGTAATTCTTTTATTTTTCAGAAACGACCTGCCCACAAATTCTAGCTCAACGAAAGTGGCTTATCATCACGTGGACATTTATAGCCGCCAAATAATACACCAAACGCGTGTTTCGAAATGTGGAGAGAAACACCCGGAGAACCCGAATAGCGAGAGACGCGAACTCCAAATACACAGCAGGCGTCAGGGTCGGGATCGAACACTCGACTTCCTCCTGTATACCCGGCAAGGGAGTTAATATCTTCTGTGTATTGCCTTGCTTCGAGTGTACGTGCAGTACGCTGAGAGATCTTGTATTTGTGTCGAAAGTCGTTTTAGTAGGCGTAAATAAGGTATGGTAGTGACGTGAATAGAATAGAATTTATATAAATTTAGATTTAAAGCTTTCGTGACTGCAGGGATTCATCTTCTTGGTTATTTCGGTAAAGTCACGTAAAATGGAAATAATAAAATAATAAAAATAAAACAATTCTCACGACTTTACCGAAAGAACCAAGAAGAAGAATTTATATACTTCGTGTGCATGTGCAGCCGTTGTTTACGAGGCGGCGCTGTCCCTTTAAACGGGGGGCGTGACGCAACGCCGCTCGTTTTAGGCTTCTTGGGTTTCGGTGACGGCACGTGGTCTCTTTGAGGGGTGGGTGGGGGGGAGTGCACGTAGAGCCAGGCAATGCCAAACTACGGGGACTCCTCGACTTACGACCGCGGTATGTTCGTAAGTCGATTTGTTCGTAAGTCCAACTTTTCTCCTGGCGATTCCAAACACGTACGGCGTGTACGCTAAATGCGGGGAATGGCTTTAAAAGTTGTATAATCCCCTGTAGATGTAGATGCTACTGGTTCTTCACGTTCTACAGATGTAGATGCCACTGGTTCTTCGGTGTTCTGCAGATGCAGATGCCACCATCACCGCCATCTATTGCGTGGCTGTTGAGCTTACGACTCTCGGTCCGAACAGGCCCGAGAGTCGTAAGTTATACGGCCAGGTTTGTTCGTATCTCTGAAAGTTCGTAAGTCGAATGTTCGTAAGTAGAGGAGTAATTCTAGACACATGTCCAGAAGTTGAAGAATTCTGGGATGACAAATGATACAAATTGCACAATTCTCGTGGAATACTTTGTGCTTTTCATGGAAATCGCCTTGTGCGTTGAATATAATTGTTATGAACTTATGTGAATAGCTCATCACGTCCGTTGGTCATGCTTCGTTCAAAAGGAAAACAATATAGGTGACGTTTTTAGGGCAATGTCCCTTCGTCTTTGATAGAGTGCTCGTGCCAAAGCATATTGTAATCCAGCGGTATATGTTTCACAAGCGTGACCCTGCTGATGCGACCCAAACGGTTGAAACTGGTCCAGATAATTTTGGTCTGGCAAGGAAATAGGCTGATAGACTAAAACATATGTGTGGAGACACACATTAGAGTGGTGCTTATATTTGTTTTTTACACCCGTGTTTCCAAAGTTGGCTGTGCAAAAAAACACAAACTGTTGGCGTTCCACTTAACTATCGGGGCGGTGCAGCATAGAGATGGAGCAATGAAATATTTGAATGTGCATTTATTAGGTGGCACAGGAGGGGGCACAGGTGGTGCATCGGCCAATCATCTCAGTCGGTCAACCCATGGCACCTGGGTCTGTCCCGTGAATGCCTGCCAGTAGGCGTCCGTCACTTCACGTGGCCTTAACGTGCACATAGCCTGGCACAAGCGCTGTAGTGATATCACCACCACTTAGTGGCGAATGACGGTTATTACATATCATGAGCGAGGTGGTGGGGATTTGTTGGGGTTGGTGGGGAGGGGGCTTCATCCAGCAGTGGATTAAACAAATCGAATGATGATTTAATGTAGCCGAAAACAACCCTGAGTTACATTTTGTAAAATATAAAAAGTTGATTGGCACGGGGTTGAACCACTCTGTTTGGAGAACCAAGGAGCGCCACCTGGTGTTGACCTTTCGGAAGTAGATCGGCAACGTTTTTGGCAAGGACCCCTCTCTCTCTCTCTTATATATGGCTCCTTGTTCGTGGAGAATATAAATAACACGATTAATAAGCAAACAATGCATCTTTCATATGCGGGCAGTTCGCCAGCATTGGTTGAAGCAAGTCTTGACTGCTGACGAGGCATTGAATCTTGAAGTCAGTCCAGTTTGTTTGTCTTGAACCAATCCTGCTGAAGCTATTCACTCCCAGAAAGTCGTTTTATCCATGGGCCAAAGCAAAATTGGTACCACTTAGGTAGCAAACCCCTAATTAGTGGCGATGTATTTGTACACCTGAGAGTGAATTTCTTCACAACCCCACTCATTCCAAATGGTTATCACAACAACTAACTGTTATTGGCCGCTTAAAGAAACTGGAATCGCAAATGTTCCAGCACCTCAGATGGTTCCATCCAAGTGAAATAAGTGGTCCGAGCTCATGAACAATTGTGGCTGTTGGGATGGGTAAAAAAAAAACTTCAGTCTTTCATGTGGAGGGACACATGTGAGATCGAGGTGTATTTTCCACTTATTGTGTTATTTATATCCTCCGCAGCGTCGCTCGTGATTATTTGAAGCAATGTTTTAGATGTTCATGGCGAGGTTGGTGGGTGAGCCGGTGGACGGCTTCAGGAGTGGCCTCATGACGAAAGTCTGAAACGCTACTAGCGAATAATCCGATTCACAATACGGATAACGGAGCACGGCCAACGACGGTAATTATAATGTCAGTGGTGGCTCCATCACAGTGCCGGGGTGGACTCGATCCATCGCCAACGTCGTCATTTCTCTGGTCGACAAAATTCCGCTTGATGGAAAGTCAATAAAATACCGCTGAACGGAAATTCGACATTGGTCATCCTCTGGCATATAATGGCTCCTGCCATGGGAATGTGGAATTACCACCATTGATGCACGTCCACCAGCAGAGTGGAGTGTCATGCCAGGTACGCTTGAACAGATGGGGAGACTCTTTACCTTTTAAAATACTGCACCGAGGCATTTGGTGCAGTACTGCACCTTGCTGTATGATGAGAACCTATTACCAGATCTCATCGGATATCGGAAACCAAGCAGGAAATTGAGTCTGGAAAGCTCTTGGATGGGCAACCGCCATTTGTAAAATAGGTGTTGTTTTAGGCTGCTGTGCAGCTATGCTGTGGGCAGCAGAGGGCAGTGCTGCAACAAGAAAGATCGAGCGTACATCCAAGGTCCCCCACTTCTATGCCGCCCGCCTTCAACAACCCGCGATGACCAGCTTGGACAAGTGTGGTCAAATAGCAACCGGCACGGTGAGGGGAAAGGCCCTCACCCAGCGGTGGATTGGAGAAAGGGCTGCGCGTGTAGGAAGAGAACACGTTTCATTTGGCTGTGTTCTATGGGAAAGGCTCGTTCAGGTGGTCGGAAACCGAGTGTCCCTGAATTCACCTCTATGGTGTTGTCCATCGTGTTTGTTTACAAACGCGTGGCTATTTTCTTTTTCCGGACTCTGATCCACACTTTGATGGCTGTACCCTCCGTGGGGCTATTTTTGGTTGTGTGTGTGTGCGTATGCATGTGCATGCAGTTTTTAAAGGAAGCGATGAGCAAGTGTTTTTAGCTCGCCGCTTGCAAGCTACGGAGTAATCGTCACGATCTAAGTTGAATTCCAGGCCCGAAGTGAGTTTTCTGTTGCCAATTTGTTTCTTAACCTGCTCTAGTCCTCCATTAGGTTAGCTTAGCCCAAAATTAGTCATTTGTATCAGCCGCACAGCACGCGGCATGGGAGACTGGTGTAAGAATGAACTGGAGAACGCAAACATTGTTGCGAATAAGACCCTCTCATCGAGGATCCCACCACAAGTAAAACCACCACTACCAAGGCATCGGGAAGCTCACTGTCCCCTCCCACAAGCAGCAGGGGGGCTGCGTTAAGTCGAATCCGAACTGGCCACGGCAGGTGCAGTCACCTGTTCCAGAAATGGTAGATAAAATAGCGGGCAAAATGCAACTGCAGATCACTGCAACAGACTGTGGATACGCATCAATATACAGGGCCATAGGGGATGTGAGGCCTGTGGCAAATCCCACCACGTGGACCCAGCCGACACCTTCAAACTCAACCGGAAGTATTACATCTGACACCGTGACGTCAAACGGTGGGGCCCCCCCAAAGCGCAGGACCCGGGGCGTTCGCCCCGATCCGTCAATATATTTTAAAATATTTGTCTTATTTTTTACATAGCGTCATTGATATTGCATTGCATCTCAAAACCCTGAAGAATTTTAAAAGCACGCAGTTTTCACACAGCGGCGCAGGAAACCGCAGAGGAGCGGAAAGGCAGTCCTTAACCAGTCCTGGAAATTGGCCATCTCATGTCCACTTGGAGCATTTCTGAAGGGCACGAGTGGCACACACTCTCTGTGCTTTGAAGCCAGCAGCTGGATTTACAACATAGACATTAATTTATAGCTGCTGCTCAATTGGAAGCCACGCGATATGGAGAAAGAGAGAGAGCAGAGTGCGTGATGCTGTGGATCTTGAACGTGAGCTCTGAGGATATGGGATGAAGACCGTTTAGATTGCGTTCCGTGCCAGCCAGAATTGGAACTCGCGAACAACACTAGACCCGCCACGGTATTCGTGGATTTTCAGGTCGGACTTAGTTAGTAGACCAAACCCGGCACGTAGATCTCAGTTCCTCATAACTGCGGTGTATTTGTAATAAAATACAACACAATTCCAGTACCAGATCTCGAGTCAAACCTGGATGGGTGAAAACTCGACATGAGTGTGAGGTTTTGAGATATTGGCAGAGGGTGTAATGCGTGCTGGCCACAGTACCGATTTACATTACGTGCCATGCCAGGCTTAATAAGCGCTCGCAAACAGCAAGACTTGGCCGGCGCGGTGTTTGCGAGTTTCTCAGGTCGGGCTGTGCTATGCCTCGGTTGGCAGCAGAGCTCTAAATCTGTATCGTAATTTTAAAAGTGGTGTCCGTTACCCTTATCAGATAGGTCAGGGTACTGTGGCAGCTTGCTATAGAGGCTGAAGTAAGATTTCATAAGAGAAAATCACGTTCAGAAGTTATAGTCAATGGTGCCTCGGTGGCTCAGGGGATCAGAAGACTTTGCCAGCATTTGCTGAGATCCTGGATTCAGCTCGGGGTCTCGCCAGTGATTGGTTACATTCAGTGTACACCTGAAATGTGCATCTGAAATCATGGAAGTGCCCCATTTGTTAACTGCATATGGACTGATAGTGGTGATGGTGGTGATAGTTGTGATGATGATGATGATGGTGGTCATGGTGATGATGATGGTGGTGGTGGTGATCTCAGACGGAGTTGGGCGCGCTAACCACTGCGCCACCCGTCGGATTGCGACCGCCGCTGCCCACACGTCCGTCCCGGCGGCTGCAGCTTGTCCCGCGCAGACGCGGCGATGCTGCGGGACGAGCCGGGAGACTCTGCCGCAGTGTCCGAGGACGGGGAGATGGAGTCCCCCAGCGGAGGATCGGCCAGCGGCAGCCCGCCAGGTGAGGGCGACGCAGCATCCACCGTGAGCACACGCCACGAGGCCGTGGGGTTGGCATGAGGTCGTGGGGTCAACGTGGAGGCCGTGGGGGTCAGCGTCGAAGTCGTGAGTACGTGTCAAGGCATTTGGGCCTTCGGGCCTGTGTTCAGCAACTCTGTTGAAAAATATTATAATAATCCCACCCCCCTGACCCCTCTAATCCCTTATCCCATCTCGCGACTGCCGGCGTGGCACAGAGAGCCCTCCCGGCCTGGTGTCCCCCGATGTGCACACGGCCACCCGGAGCCTGGAGAAGATGATCCTGGCGCACGAGATCGCGCTCGACCCCGACTTCAGCCTCCAGCGCCACGCCCCTCCCGACGGGAGGTGATTTGCCAGCACAAGCACAAGGATCGGCCACGGGGATTTTGCATGAAATGTGCCGCTCGTTTAAATGTCCCCGGATCTCAAGGCGCCTTGCAGCTCAATCATTCCAATGCCCTGCTGGTTAAAAAAAAATGTTTTTAGTTTAGGGTTAGTGGCTGATCCTAAAGGGGTGCAGGGTGGGGGGGTAATGGGGTAATGAGAGCAACCCCTATCCCTCCCTTCTCCCCCTTTGAGCCCCTGATCATTGATATTTACCATGAGAAAGAAATTTAATGTATATTGTTAGAATGTTGAGACCCTATTTTTTAAACAATCCTAATCTTGTGCCCCGCCCTGCCACTCCCAGGAGATTCTAGATCGGCCTCCGGGTGTTCACAGCGAACATCACTGACCTATAACTATTCTCTCCGATGAATTTGAATAAAACACCAAAGTTTTGGGTCTCAAAATGGGGTGGGGCAGGTGATCACTCCCATAACCCCCCCCCCCCTTGCCCCCACCCCTGACGAGCACCTCTGCTATTTTCCAGCCTTGAGAAAGCAGTGACGGAAGCGATGCACAAGGCATTCTGGGACATCCTGGAGACGGAGCTGTCGAGGGATCCCCCAGAATTCAGCGGGGCGCTGCGTCTCATGGGGGAAATCCAGGAGGTGAGTCGTCCGAGAGTTGTCACCGCCGTCATTTCCCTTCTCGCCCGAGTCGTCGCTGCGTTTTTCGATGGCCGAGAGAACTGTCCCCGTGGGTTTGGGGACACAAAGGCGGTCTAAGGCGCCACGAACCCTCGCACCCTGACCTCTGACCCGAGATTGAAAACGGATTTCTTTTAGAACTGCTTTTTGTGTTAAGTTCGTTGTCCTTTTCCCACCGCACCTCCAATAAGGATGGTTGGCTACGTACGGTGCGAAGGGAGGTTCAACACACATACGCACATGGCTTAACCCTAACCCTAAAGCCTACTCGTAATCCATGCTGTTGCTGCTGCCGACTGTCGCCGCGATGCTGCGGCTGACGATCTTGGTGCCATAACGACAACTGTCTCGCCCTCCTCCGCCGCTCCCACGGCACCGGCACCAACCCCCCGGCGCCGGCTCCCAGACGCTGCTGTCCCTGCTGCCGAGCCCGACCCGGCGCTCGCCGCTGCCGGAGTCGCTCGACGCCGGACTGCTGACGCAGCAGGCGAAGGCGGGGACGCTGGACGTGGCGGAGGTGGGCGGCTCGGTGGTGCGCACGATGGCGATGCTGTGCGCGCCCGTGCGCGACGCCGACGTGCGAGCGCTGGGGCGGCTGGCGGAGGACGCCGTCGGTGATAAAGGCCGCAAAGATGTCAAGATGGCGGTGTCGCTGTACCGGTGCGTGCGATCGAGTGTGTGCATGTGTGTAGGTTGCCTCAAATGAGTACCTGGCGCGGTGTGCAGTGAACATTGCCACGAGGGAGACAAAGGCGTGGTGCTGGCCACCCACCCCCTTGTGTGCCGTGCCTCCCTTGGTAGATGCTACTCGCTAACAGCACTTGCCTATGTTAAAAAAAAGACGTGCAATCAGAAACTCGTCCAGAATGCATTCCCTTGGTGAACCCAAGTTGGCCACACATGCATGGCACATGGTTTGAGTGTCAGCTGGGCACATCGTGTATCACGGTATGAGTATCTTCTCCCACCGTATGTCTGTCCCTGTGCATCTGTCTTGTCTCTGCCTCTCTCTGTCTCTCTCTCCATCCCCCGGGTTGTCTTCCTCCCAGCGAGATCTTCCGAGTGCTGGACCTCATGAAGCAGGACTACGCCAACTTCTCCATCCGCTGCGTGCGCCCGTGGCTGCAGGCCGACGCGGGCCGCTATGAGCAGTCGCAGTTCGACCGCTTCCTGCGCGCTGAGCCCAGTGAGTGGCGCGGCACGGCATGGCGTGGCATGGCGCGGTGCGGCGAGGTGATGCATGGCACTTGTCCCCCGTCGTTTATAACGCAACAGCGCAAGCCGTCTGGGCCCAGCTTGTTCGGCGGTAGAACGAGCAGCTCGCAACCCGTCTGGGTGTTTCCGCTGTGGGCGTAGTCGGGGGTTTTTCATATCTCACTCGATATTTTGCACGTAAGTACGTACGTTGAACTCTTAATCGCTTTCAACACGCCACTGCCGCTGGTGGAAGGGCGTCCGCAAGAGATAGCTGCATTTCGCCTACTCTGGCCTGCTCTTGTATGCTGGCCAGGCATCTCAGAAGATGTGGGAGTAGCCTACAGCTGAATGACGAATGTACATACATATGTTGAACTTCTTTCGCACCGTACCTAGCCAACCGTGCTAATCGGAGGCGTGGGGGAAGGACAACAAACTAAACACAAAACACTGCTCAGGCAGGCTTGGAGTCGGGATGAGTGGAGTAGAGAACGACCACTCGAGTACAAGGAACGCCCGTCCAGAGTAATTCTAAAGGATACCGGCAATTTTGCGAGTTCAAATCTTGGTTGTGAGGTGTTGGGGGTTTGACTCGGCCAATCAACCCTTCTTTTGGTGGCGATACAATGAGCACCAGTTTGTCTGGAGTGAGTCAGCAATGGTTGACTTGCTATTTATACCCCCCCCCCATAGGAATGTGGAATTTCCTCCACGATCTTAGGATTGTAAACATTGGATGAATGTAGGTAGAAAAATCTTATAAAATACAAAACCACATGTTTTTTTTTCTTCTCTACCTACGTGACTCTACCGAAAGAACCAAAGAGTATGGATTCCTGCAGACTCGTGTGTATTGGCTAGTTAGTGGCATGCACGTGTGCGTGCGTGCGCTTAGCTACGAACCCGGCGAACTAAGTTTGATTTCCGCTCATGGCAAACGCCAGTGGCAATTATCTGAAATGGTCCTAGGCGTCCCTTAGGTCGGCTCGGTCTCAAAGAGTACCTGGTCCGATTTGTGTAAACATCGCCATTCGAGCTTGGTGCTGTGCCGCCAACCCCCTCGTGTGCCCCACACGGTTGGCTACATGCCGGGCGGAGAGAAGTTCAACTTAAATACATACATGCGTGCCTTGATAGGTTCTCGCTAATACCACTTGCCCCAAAAAATCGGTCAAGGCTATGCAGGAGATCTTTGTGTGTGCTCACACGCATGCATCTCCTTACGCGTGTGCCCACGTGTGTGTGTGTGTGTATGTAGACGCGCTGGAGCTGACGCGGCGCTGGCTGGAGGCAGCCGTGAGCCACACGCCGTCGCGCGCCAGCGTCTTCACACCCGGTGCCACTGCCCGCACCCCAGGGGTCGTGACCCCCGTGCTCGATCCCTCGGTCGTGCTGAGCCAGGCCTTCCTCGACCTGCTCGCCTGGGAGCCAGGCGAGCCCTACCCAGAGGTGCGTGCGTGCCGGGGAGTGGGAGAGCGTCAGTGGAGTGTCTTGCGCACAGTGATACGATCCCAGCGACCCCAGTTTCATTGCCCCTTACGACCAACAAGAGTGGCGAATGTCTGAACTGGTCCTGGTCCTTCTCTAGGTTGACCTGGAGTGGTCTGTAAACATCAGCACTTGAGAGTCAATGGTGGTCAGGCGTGGTCCTGGCCCCTATACGTGTTCGCCATACTGGTCTAGATAACCGCTCTTTATAGCACTTGCCCTTAACGGTTGTGTGGGCTACACGGCGGGGGTGGTATCTTTGCCTGTGTACATGTATGTGTGTGCGCGTGTGGTGGTGGTGGTGGTGATGGTAGTGGGGGGGGGGGTGGTGGTGGTGATGCAGTGGTTAGCGTGCTGTGCGATGAACCCGGCGACCCAAGTTCGATTCCCGCTCATGGAAATATTGGCGACGAATATCTGAACTGGTCCTGGACTTTCCCTAGGTCGACTCAGCCTCAAATTAGTACCCGGCACGATGTGTAAACATCGCCACCAGGGAGACAAAGGCGGCCGAGCATGGTGCTGGCCACCCATCCCCTCGTGTGCCCTGCCAGACTTAATAGG
The DNA here is from genome assembly GCA_014621495.2 of Entosphenus tridentatus. Taxonomy (NCBI): domain Eukaryota; kingdom Metazoa; phylum Chordata; class Hyperoartia; order Petromyzontiformes; family Petromyzontidae; genus Entosphenus; species Entosphenus tridentatus. Next base: position 5,774,240 of record CM025615.2, on the reverse strand, counting down.
TGCTCGGTAACCGCACTTACCCCAACAGTCTGTTCAGGCTATACGGGGGATCTTTATCTTTGGTAGTGTCAGTGGTTGCCTCGGCGGTGGCGGCGGATCGCGTGCGCCTGGAGGAGGCGGCCTTCCAGTCGGTGCTCGCGAACTGCACTTGACCCGACAGTCTGTTAACGCTATACAGGGGATCTTTCTCTTTGGTGGTGGTGGCGGCGGCGGCGGCGGCGGGTAGACGGTGGCGGCGGACCGCGGGCGCCTGGAGGAGGCGGCTGGGCACGTGCGGCGCCTGCGGGTGCAGGCGAGCGTGCTGCTGGTGCTGTGTGGCGGCGGCTGGGCGCGCGAGCTGGTGCGCGGGCAGCAGGCGTTCCTCGCTCACGCCAAGCACGTGGTGGACGCGCTCACGCAGGGAGCCTGCCACCCGTACGAGACGCACTGCCCGCGCCGCCTTCGCGATTACGCCAACTCCGTCTCTCTCTCTCTCTTTCTCGCGTTCTTGTTGCCGTGCTCCATTCGAGAATGTACACCTTCGGCGGCCTTGTTTGTTGCTGGTCGCTTGCTATTTTGGCCCCTGTGCCTCAGTTGCTGTGCTTTAATAACAATTAATAATTTTAAGCTTTTGTGACTGCAAGGGTTCATACTCTTAGTTTTTTCGGTAAAGTCACGTAGGTAGAAGATGAAATTAAAATTAATAAAAGCTGTGACGGTCCCACCTGATGACGGAGACTTGTGTTGCCTCCGAAACGTCGTGATTTTTATTATTTTATTTTTATTAATTTTAATTTCATTTTTTACCTACGTGACTTTACCGAAAAAACTAAGAGTATTTAATAACAAAACATCTGCTGATGTCTCCTCGCTCCCGTGTGTCTCCCCCCCACCGCCCCCCATCCGTGCGTCTCTCCGCTCATCGTGTCTCAGCCCGGCCATGCTAGCCGAGGCGCTGGGTGCCGTGTCGGAGCAGCTCGACGTCGATCTGTGCCGCCTGGCCGAGCAGCGAGGCCTCCACGAGACCCCCGCGGCGGCGCGCGCCGCCCTGTGCGGCCAGATCCGGGACCTGTGCAAGCCCGGCAACCCAGTCGCGTCACTCGTGGGTGCGTGGGCACGTGTGCGTTTGTGTGCGCTAGCCTAGTGACAGCAGTGCAGGGACGGTACGGTGGTGGAAAGAGCCGCCACTCTCCCCCCCCCCCCGTATTTTCCCATAATTCTCCTTTCCTACAGAGCCACCCCCTCTTCTGTCAGCGCTACCAGTCACGTGACCCAGGCCTGCCGACCAATTGGCTGGTGACATTATCAAGTCAAATCCTGCCCGCCCAAGTGCGTGCATGTTTACCCCCTCGGGCATTAAATTCACCTAATCATATGAATCGGTTCCCTGAGGCTACATTAGCGAGCACTTGGAACAGAAGGTAACAAAGGGCATTTGTCTCATCAGCCCAGCCTGCGTCCGTCTGCAGCACGGTAGTTCATGTTCGGTGAGTCGTGAGTGTGTGTGTGTGACCAGCACAGGCGCACACTTGGAAAGGATTGAATTGTATTTGACACAAATCTCTGTTTGTTCACACACTCGTGAAATTATCGCCATGAATCCGTTTGGACGTTTCTGTAACTTACTTTAGTATGAAGGTTTTTTTAAAGTAATTTGAGCCAATTTTTATTCGAGGAAATACATCCTGTTTTATATGTATTCATGTTTTTTTTGCAGTATCTTTGATTCATTCTGTAATGTAATGTTTTGCTGTCCGCTTCATTGTTCTACCTATTCTTACTGCATTGCTTTTCCCATTTTGGTGACCCAGTGTTTCACGTGAGAATGCAAGAGGCAAGAGACAAGCTGTCCTTGTCTCTTGCCTCTTGCATTCTCATCTGGTTTTACAAGATAAACTTTACAGTTAAACTAATGATTACACGCGTATTTCAAACACTTACATGTTAATGCTGTCTTCCTTAAAAACCAACGTCCCATTGGTTCATGTTTTTATTCAGTTCATGGGCGCCAGGGTGGCAAGATGTTAAATACTTCGCTTGGTATACAAGAGGTCGTGGGTTCAATCCCGAGCCTAATGTCTGCTGAATATTTGGCGTCTGCATGTTGTCCTCGTGGTCGTGTGGATTTTTCTCCGGATCCTCCAGGTTTTCCCTCCACATTTAGAGTATGTGGCTGCAATAAATGTCCACATGATAAGCCACTTCATTGAGCTATCATTTGTGAGTGCCAGGTCACTTCTGAAAAGAGCTATGCAGCTCGGTGGGCCTTACCTGGTGAACTAAAAGATTGTTTATAGTTTTAATTTAACCACCACAGCTTGAAGATGAGGGACCGTGTTTTTGTTGCATGTGCTCTGCCCGGCCGCCCCCCCTCCCACCGTCTCAGCGAGCCGCGTGAACGACTACCTGAAAGGGGTTGTGGAAGGACGGTCGTCTATTTCGATGCCAGGAGGACTTGCGCCGGTGGGGCCGGAGCTGGAAAACGTGGCTATGAAGTAAAATTCAATTTCCTTTAATCACATTCTCTCCTCACAATCATTAAAAAATCTTTCTTTGGTTCTTTCGGTTAAGTCACGTCTAAAGATAAAATAAGAAATTAATTTATTATTTTATTATTTTATCTTTAGACGTGAATAATTCCTGCAGTCACGAAAGCTCCAAAATTAAGATTAAAAAATCTGTTCCCCTTGTTACTACAGACCGGGTTCTAATACAATGCAGATGTTAAAACAGTGTTTGTGAACTTCCAGTTGAGAGCACTAGATAATCTGAAAGAAGCCTCATGTTGGCATTGTGAGCCTCATGAACCACAAATGAAATATGGATAATAAAGGAGCTTTTGTCTGGCTTGATGAGAATTGGGGATTAACACTGAAACCCTAACAATCCCAAAGAAACCTTATTCTGACCCTATATTTACTGGTGACATTGTCATTACATGGACTCTTAAGAAATATAAATTGTTACTCTTAGAAATACTTCCGCTGAACCATTGCCATATCTCTTTTTCCCCATTGCCCATTCACCGTTGCAGGTATGCCCGCCTGGTGATGCACAACCGCAACGTCTTCGGAACCCACTACTTGCGCATCCTCTGTGGGCTCATCGTGTCACCGGCGCAGGCAGGCCTGCCAGGAAAGGCCTAGGCTTCCCCCGTCGGTCTCCATGACAAACTCCCCCTTCTCCCTTGCCCCCTCAAAGTTAAAGACTTAATCAGGACAAGGCGGTTGACTTGCTTGTCGTCTGATTGGTCAATAGGGCGCCATACAAATTGTTGATCTGGGTCATGTGACTGGCGGTGCTGATGGAAAGGGGCGGCTCGAGAAAAGGGGAAATATGGGAGAATGTAGGGGGCTTTTCACACCGCCGTATCGTTAATATTATTCTATAGTTTTCGATTTCGAAACGTTGGTATATATATTGAACTTTGAATTACAATTTGAAAAAGAAAAAAATATATATAGATACAAAAACTATGCATTTACGTTATGAAAATCTTTATTAAGCAAAAGAAGTACATTTTTTTTTACTAAAATGCTTTTTTTAACTTTGAACAAAAAGGTAAAAAAATGGTGCAAAAATGATAAAAGACAGTTCACTGCCTGTAGTTACTGAACATTTTTAAGGCTTTCAAGTCACATGGTAAAGTGGTGGGGGGGGGGCATTTTTGTGGTGCAAAGACTTCCATAATCCAATCCCGTCCCATCAGAGCCAGTGGTGGAAATTCCACATTCTATATGGTATTGACAATCTATACTTTTATTTTGGCATGAGATGATGTTGATGATGGTTATAATCAGGCTACCAAATGTCTAACCCTTTTCCATGAAGTCTGTCCCGCTTCCGCTCACCCAATATTTTTCAAAAATTGGGGTTTACCGCCAGTTTAAAATACTCTGGCTTCACGGTCAACTCCTTATACAGGGACTCCTCTGCTTACGAACATTCGACTCACGAACTTTCAGAGATAGAAACCTGTCCGTGTGTCCAGTTGCCTGTTCGGACCGAGAGTCGAAAGTTCAACCGCCACGCAATAGATGGTGGTGGCGACATCAACATCTGCAGAACGTGAAGAACCAGTGGCATCTACATCTGCAGGAGATTATACAACTTTGCAAGCCATTCCCCGTGTTTAGTGTACACACCGCACAACGTGTCTGTAGTCGACGGGAGTAAAATTGGGCTTGCGAACAAATCGACTTACGAGCAGACCGCTGGAACCTAACTCGTTCGTAAGTAAGAGGAGTCCCTGTCTCGACAAACGGGTGGCGCTAGGTCGGCTCTGTAAGCTGCGACCTGTGTAGTGGACAGGGCCTGCGATGAGCAGCAGTAGGCGGAGCCGATATCAGGAAGTTGGCGTGGCTCTGTAAAAGTGGGTGGGGGGGGTCTGCAAAAAGTGGGCGTGGTCATGTAAATGGGCGTGGTCTACAAACAAGTGGGCGGGTCTCTGTGACAGTGGACGGGGCCCTATAAACGTGGGTTTTGCCATCTTGCAGGTTTGAACACGGTGCGATTAAAAAAAATTTGGCCAGATAAATTTGTTAGAGCGAGAATAGGTTTTGAAATGTTAAGCTTCTGAATGGCAGTCAGAGTATTCTGACCACGGAGCGTCCAGGCCGATATAAAAAAATATATATATATACGCCCCCCCTCACCCCACTTTGCCCCAGATATATAAAGGTGCTTTGATCGTGGTTCTTACAGTGATAGTATCCACATTTAACGTAGAGTATACAGTACGTGTGTTGCGTTTTGGTCAAAACGTTTTGAGGGCAAACCGTCCAAAGAAATGTCTCTGATTAAATTTCGCACGCACCAGAATATTATAATTATAGTACATTGTTATGCATACCTGTCAACTCCTTATTAGTGACTACCTTATTGCAGACCAATTCAGACTTTATTGGTCAGCCCGTGCTCTTATAAATCTCAACGTTCATCCTACAAAGTCCCATCACAAGGGAGAAACACAAACAAATTTGACAAAAGTTATTGTTTTTGTGCTCGTATTGAAACGGCTGTACGCCGTATGGACCTGAAAACTCAATTTCCCTGTACAATAATACGGGGTAAACAGTATGGGTTGACAGGTATGGTTACGTCTGATTCGTGACGTCGGTTTGTGTGTGTGTGTAAGTCTGGAATCGGGTCGGTTTGGCTCACAACGCGGTTCCCTAACCACTGTTCGCCACTTCTGCACCCAGTCTTTAGGTTCACGTTAATGAAGACTTTTTAGTATTTAATCCTCAAAGCTTTTTTGACCACATCTCATACACAAAGGAGCATGTCTGTGATGATGATGACGATGGTAAATACCGAGTCAAGACAAGAGTTCTTCAAGTCAAAATCATGTTCCGTGGTTTTTTTTGGTCTCCAGTTGTGCTGCCTCGCTGGTGTTGTTTTATTTCTTGTTTTAAACTAACCAAATTTTTACTTTGATTCTGGTGTTCCGTGTAAATGAGGGCTTCATTTCTCACCCGATATTTTCTGGAATGCTCCTGGGTCTGGATTGGATTATGGATTCACGACGTAAGGCACTACCACGAGAGTATAGTGTACGCCTATCCGTAATATAGCCTATATTTATCGTATTTTATACCGGCTTGATGGCTCCGCTGTAGAGCGAGGGACTCGATTACATTTGTATCACTCTGTAGGGGTAGTCAACGGTGGCTTTGGGGTCATAAACAGGAGATGAACATTTCCTCGGAGCTCATTTCAGCAACAAATCACCTCGACTTTTTATATTCTTATAATCCTATGAACCAGTATTTTTTTTTATATATATGAAATGCAGCACCACGAGGACGATATAAGGCAAGATGGGCTGTGGCGTACCAGAATTATTCCCAGAAGAGCCTTCCGGACTGCTCCGGGTGAAATGAAGCACTCGGGTGTTTGTGGTTGTGCTCGCTGGACTAACTCTGCTTCCACCAGAAATTGAGGGCATTGCGCGTTTTCCTCCGAGCAAACGTTCTCTGCGGGTGAATGCGCGGGAGGTTTTTGTTTTTTACATTTGACGTTTTGCGTGGACGTGACCACCGCCGGGCCGTATTGGACGCTCACTTTGTTGCGCAAGGGATACACGACCCTTTTTTAAATCCTTTATATTAAGTTCACTTGCGCGCTTGCTTGCTTGCTTACGACCGTGCAAATCTTTCGGTCGTTTTTTAACCCACTTCCCGTGATCCAATCGAGCTGACATTTTCCACACAGACTCGTTGTGCGTGACAATGTTCGTGAAAAGTTTTTTTCCAAAATTTTACACTTTTTAGGACAAAAATATTATATTTAATTACCAATTGCTTAATGCTTGCGCTGCAATCATCTGACCCATAGGTGGCAGCCATCTCAAGCCAGAGGACGAGAGGACTCTAGCCGCCACGCATATAAAGGATTTATAGTGAAAAACTTTGTTTTTACGGGTTTTTTTAATCAAAAACCAATGCTGACCTCTCAAATTGTCACGCATGCCAAGGCACAAGTGAACTTGGCAAAAAGCGTAGAGCTCCAAAGTCGTTCAAGGGAATTCTGGTTTCTTGAGGAATATAAATAGTGGTCCGCCAAATATCATCTTGATGCATATAAAACAAAAAGAAACCTCGCCATTGTTGTGATAGTAAGTGGTCTATTGACACCAGTTCACACTATCGTGATATCGTTACTTTGTGTAGCTTGTCCATCCGTATCATGTTTGCAGTCACATGATGCACTCGGGCATCATTTCTGCATTGGCGGCCGCTGTTCGACAATGACAATCTTGCGCTTTGAGACGTCCGACGGCGGTGGCTTTTTCTCCTTTGGAAATAAAACGCATCGTTGTTTGAAATGAAGATCCCATTCGCTTTATCTTATGTGCGTACTATGTCGAACGTCTTTCACACCGTACGCAGCCGACCATGCTAATCGGAGATTTAACACGTAGGCTTTCACGATCAATATCATCTGCGGTTTTTATCCGGTTAGATCGTTACTAGTACAGCACACCGGTGTGTTGGAGAGAAAATCCACAACATTTATAATCTGAGTACGACGTTTTGCCAGTAATTACAACTAGTTTCATCAGGCAACAGACAGATTTGAGGATAAATCCTCCTGTTTCGCTCCTTAAATATAGGATGTTGGAGATGCAAGTCCCATTGCCCTTGGGGTTTTCACGTTGTTGAATGTCTCAGCCATGCAATGGTTTCGAGTATTGTTCTCTACCTGGTGTAAATAGCACATTGCAGTGCTACTTACAGTTCACCAGCAGTTTCTGCCGATGGTGCAGGCCTTATGCAAGGGTCAACTCTTAAAGTTGTCTTTATGGCCTTTCTATGAGGGGAAAAAATTGTCAAACTAATAAAAAACTCCAAGGGTGTTACTATTTCGGTTACTGGGGGGGGGGGCATGTTAACGAAGTGCTGGATATTAGCCCATTGCTGCTACACAAACCTATTTTGCTTCCATTTTCTCCAAAAGGAGACTCGCGCTTACCTGTGTGACCAAAGCATGTTTCTGTGCCCCAATGTGTGTGTTAAGTTTCCTTCTAATAACTTGGATCTCTGCCTCAGTTCATTAAGTCTCCCCCTCCACCCCCAAGCCTTTTCAGTGGGGGTCTCACCGATTTAAACCCTTTGGAGTTGGCGTGTTAGGACATCTCTATCGTTTCTCCCATGGGTGATGCTTCCGTGAACTTCGCTCAACCGATTCCCCCACCCATGGTGAGGCTGGGACATCTGTGAAAATACTGGACATCTCTGAAAAACAGCTTTGTAGCTCATCGAGTTCCTCCAGTATACACAAATATTATTCAGATTCTGACTGGGTCTACCAGACACGACTTGTTTCCTCTCATCCCCAATGTGTCCAGGCACCATCACCAACACTTCAGATCGCAACACTTCCCGCTCGAACTCTTCCCTCGCACTGCTCCACTTTGGAATTCATCCCATTGTCTCCTTTTATTTTTTCCTGAGCTCTTCTGAGTCTTACTCCGTTGAAGAAACCAGTTTAAAATGTAGGTGATACTGTTTGTCACTGGGCCCCTGGGCGTTTGGGCCCTTTTGGGCCTGTGCTGTATCTCGAATATATGTTACGCTTGCTTAAACGTCTCGGCAACTCAAAAGCACCTTAACGTCACATCTCATATTCTGGTTCTTTCGGTAAAGTCATGTAGAAGGGAAATGATAAAATAATACAAATATAAAACAATAAAAATTCTCACGACGTTTCGACTGCAACACAAGCAATCATCCTCTGTGAAATCCACTGGGATTTTTTACCGAAAGAACCAAGAATATGAATCCCTGCAGTCATGAACGCTTTAAATCAAAATTTAACCGTCACATCTCATCTCAAACATTCCAAGTGCACCCCCAATGGCAGCCCTCCCTGTGTGGCGAAAGGCACCTCGACACCTGGTCTGACAGGGAGCGATGATTGATGTGGCAATTGTTGCTGTGTGTTTGTCATCACAAATGAGTAATTTGCGGTGTAATTTTGTCGACTTTGGCAAATTCTGACCGTGACGCCTGCATACAATGGCCCCGCTCGTTTCATTTGGGAAGGACTGGGGAATGTTATTGGTTTTGTGGCATGCGTCGCTGGAAAAGTGATTTGGAAACTTATTCAACACTATGAGACCTTCTTTACCAGTGGCAAAATATAGTAATAGGGTTTTACCCTTTCAAATGGTACAAAGACTGACACCTTTATACAAGGGATCATGTTTGCAATAACC